>JAVDPK010001330.1:322966-338065 GCA_034780415.1 Cichlasoma orientale | reverse complement strand
CCCCCCCCCCCCCCCCCCCCCCCCCCCCCCCCCCCCCAGAATGTTTTGAAGGTTCGAGCCTCGCATTCATTCACAGCTCGGTGAATTCCTACAAGAATACTTTCAATCCAAACGCTCCCACTGTCACTTAGATTAAATTCCAAGTCCAATTTACTGATTTGACTAACTTTAAATTGGCTTACTTAAGCTGTCTGTGAAAGCAAGGGACTTCAGAGACCACACCTGTAGCTTATAACTAACCCCCCCGCAAAAACGGATGGCGCTCAATGAAAAAGCCACGTCTGAGACTGAGTTAGAGACTTTTAACTGGAACATGGCAGAACGTGACAATGCCAGAGTTAAGGAGCATTCTCACAAGTTACTTTTGTTACCAAATTAGACACATTTTAACTACATTATACGTGGAATCCAGGTAACGCACGGTAACAGAACAGCTGGTTCGGTTTTGTACATAATCTGAATCTGTAAAGTTACTAAAGCTGACAAAATAACTGCACTGGAGTGAAAATTATAATGAGGCTCTAAAAATGTCTAAAGTAGCACAAATAGAAAATTGTAGGCTTCAGTTTTTAGCAAAATTAATTTGCTCTCCACTGCCGTTTAGAAAAATCATTTGATAAAACTAATTTATTCATATTAGTCAACTAATAAATTAATTTGCCATGTCGCATGGGTAGTAATTATTTGTTTCCAGAAATAAATGAAGTTTCATGAATTAAGCTAGCGCTACTTAATCCTTAAATTCTGTGAAGACACTTTGAGGTGTTGACAACTGGAATGCTGCATTAGGACCAATTTAGGTATACTAATTATTAACCCCCCCCCCCTCAAATTCACTGAGAATGTTTTTCTTGCTAAGTTGGGATGTTATATCTCAAAAAGTTTGATTATTTTAAATAATTTATAACCCCATTTAAGTGGCTTAAGAAGTGAACATATTTGCCAAACATGCGGAGTGTTCCGGGGTAACAGGAGGAGATTCCAGTCCCTTTAGGACTGCATGAGGAAGGGCATCTGGTGTACAAATCAAACATGCGGAGCTACCCCTTATCAATAAAGGAGCAGCTTAAAGTACTTTTAGATTTATTCTTTTTTTTTATTCCACCTGATTTCTGTTATAAAAAGGAGAAATAAGGAGAATGAATACTTAGAATCATCAGTTTTCTAAATAATAAATGTCCTATTGCTTCAAAGTGGCAAAAGTTGCTTATGGTAGGTTGAAATTTATTTTTTTTTTTTAATCCATTCTAGGGAATGACTCAATTAGCACCCATCATTGCAAAACTATTATATTACAAGAGAATAAATTACCAGGAGCGTGAATTGTGCACAATAATCTTACATAAAGATGTCTGGAGGTAACATCAGAAGGGAGGGTACCCCATATGTGTGCGGACAGATGATGAACAGAAGGCGCAGTATTTTCAACAGGACCTAAAATTCAACCACAGATTTAAAGCGAGCATGAGCAGGTTTACAGTTACAATCTCATGTCTTTGTTATTTAATGTTTAGATACAAGAAGAATAACTGACCATTTCCTTGTCACTTAGACCTTTAAATATTAATAATTTTCCCTCAACAGTCCTCAGTCTTTCTCAGGTACCTTCAATCATTCAGTAATTAACTGTTTCAGTGACCATCAGCCTATTAATTTGAGATTCAGCATACTAGGTTATCATGCTTCTTTTCTAAAAAAAGAAAAAAGAAATCTGGTTTCCTTTTCGAATGTGTCATGGCACCATTTATTTTGTAAAGTTATGCATAAACCTTCCAACTTGGTCAATGTACAGAATATGTTGAACTTCATGACATTATTAGAATATCAGGCAGTCAGATCAGCATTGCCAATAGTAGCAGAAAGAAGCAGCATTTGCCAGGAGCTGACACTGAACAAGCATGACCGCTCCTTGGAGAAGAGGGAAACAGGGCGAGACACCCAGAGGCAGATGAGGAAGCATGACATATAGTGTTGGAGGGGATAAATAAGCATCAAAGCCACTAGGCTGTGGGGAAGAAGAGAGGGGAAGACACTCAAACATGGTCACAAGGAAAAAAAAAACACACGCAAAAGGAGAAGAGGAGCGGACGAGAGGCAAAACACCCCTCAGAGCGAGGAGGAGGACGAAGGAGTCAGCACAGAAATGCAACAGGACCAGATCAGAGCCTGCAGACTCTTCATTCTAGTTAACACCACGCCTAGAATTTCTCTAAAATTCTAGATTCGAACACAGGTCATTTTAACACAATGGGATCTATCCATCAACAGTGCAACTCTGGCCTCTTCAGTCTGAATATAGTCCTGCAATTCAGCAAGGTATGCTAGGGTGCTTTTATGCTAGCGTGCACTCAATGCTCCCGCTAACCCTGTGACTGAAGCAGGAGAAGCAGCCAAAACGGTATCACCATGGCCTGAAGCATGCAAGCAATATGGGAAACACTTTAAAAAAAAAAAAATAAATGAAGAGAGAGAAAATAAATACATCTTGGGATAAAAAAAAAAATCTTAATACATTATCTTAAAAATTTCCTTTTCTTGTTTTGTGTTTCATATATATATATATATTCTAAACACACATCTTTGTACATTTTGGTATAAGTTCTCTTTCTTGCAGGGATTCAAGGGAAAATGGGTGTTAATTGGTAAAGGGGTGAGGTTCTGGGGCAATCCCACTTCCCTGATTGCCTTGTGCTGAGGAGGATAAAGGGGGGAGGGGGGAGGGGGGCACGGCATCAAAAAGATGACTCCTCCCTTCAAACGTTTGCTCACACTCAGTCTCTCATTCTCTGTGGCGACTGATGGAAAAAACAACAACAACAAAAAAAGAGGGCTCAGCAGTGAGAGGACAAGCTTATAAGACGTCCAGAAAGTCCAGGACACAAGAAGTAGGAACAGACTACAAGTCGGTACTTCCTCTTTGGGACCAGAGCCAAAAGCTGCTGCGCAGACTTCCACTATCTCTTATCTGAGCAGGGAAAAAAAAACGAGATGTGGGATCAGAAAAGGAACAGATACAGGAAGTGATTCATAAATTAAGAAGCAGTTATTCATTTGTCAGCGCTGAGCATGAAGTGAAATACCTTTGTTTCCATCCGTGTCTGCTGCTGATCTCTCTGACCTTTGCTGTATTAGATTGTTGTACTTGGCCTCAACCTCCTGCGGGAGAAAAACAATTTGCTGCCAGATTACACAAAAATGACTACTGTGTGCATACATAATACTAGTTATTGTGTGTGTGTGTGTGTGTGTGTGTGTGTGTGTGTGTGCTAAAGAGCTGTAAAGGACGAAGTGTTGGTTACCTTCAAATAGTTGAGGTTGGCCTGAAGATTTCTAAGGTGAGAGAGGACTTGTCTGCTGAAAGAGGAGAGGCTGCCGGCCTGTGATGTTGAGGAAAATCTCAAATTGATGCCCGAGTCAGCAGCGCAGCCTTGTGAAGTGCTCAGTTGCTTCCCTGTGGTTGTTGCCAAGATGTCATCATCTGTGCTGCTCTCCCCTGGGCCACCGTAACCCTCCAGGACTAAATACGCTGCTGAGAAAATCAAAGGAAAACAGTGAAGATCGGGAAGAGCCAAAGAGTACGGGTAAAAAGAAACCTTACAGTAATTAGTTTAACGAACATTGATGTCATACACGTGTTTATTCTATTTAAACCAACAGTGTAACACCGGTGGACAGATCAGTTGTTCTGACTGCCCAGGCCTACCATAATCATCAGGTGAGTCAAAGAAGCCGGTGTCGCCCGAACCCAGGTCCTGCGCCAGGTCGTCTGTTTGGGAGCTGTTCTTCTCTGAGCCGTTGTGGACCATCACTCGTGCACGAAAGTCTACGGGGGTCCGCAGAGAAGTGGTCCTGAGGAGGCGAGCCCCCGTGGAGCGTTTAGTTTGCTCTGCAGCTTCCTGGGACATCAGCTGGGTCACTAACACCTGCTTTAATGCTGCCACTGAGCGGAAAAGTGACAGAAAATGAACACGTTTTTTTAAAATTTCACATTAACGATCGAGTACAGCTGAATAATTCTCAGCATATGTTTTGCATGCTTTGATTCATCAGTTCTTTGCACTTACATGTTTTCAGTGCTTCGTCTGCCCTTAAGGGAAACATGTTATACGAGCCTCCTCTGCAATCCTCAGCCACCGGATAAGAAAGTTCTGGGTCCACAAAGCCTTGCTCCTCCTCCTCCTCTTCTGTCTTCACTCCCTCGAACGGATTACTGCCAGGTAGTGAACTTTGCAGCACGCTTCTACAGGCTGGACTACTTTCTTTATCTAAGAAGGCATAATTACAGTTATCAGAGGGGTTTAATTACAGAAGTATGGCTGCACATATTTAAGTAGAATATTAAAAAAAAATAAAAAGGGATTAAGGAAATGAGTTGCTCCAGTTACCTGTGGACTGGGTGCTGCCTGTGGATGTGCGATCTGGGTCTCTACTCAACCTAGAAACTCCTGCTGTAATGATCTCCACTCCGTCTCTCTCCCCACTGGCACATGAGCACAATCTTGTGTTAATAACAAGCTTAAACCCCCAACCATTAGATGTGTTGAAATTACAGAAATTCATTAAGCAGCATACTCGGTCTGAGGTAATGGTATGACGTTGTGAGGCTTGACTTTCATGGCATCAGCTCTCTGCGTGATTAGACGCTGCCACCTTGTGCAGGAAAATAAAATGGTTATCAGCTCATTTAACAAGCAGAACGATGAGAATTAAATGAATCTATCAAAGGTGATTTGCTCTCACGTTCTCTGATCTGAGACAGTGGGTGCCATTAGCTCGTAGATTTGGGCTCTGTTCTCCGACATTGAAAGAACAAAGAAGGACTTGTTGTCTGGCAGGAGAGAGGGTTATTAATGAATATTACTCTGCCCTCTATGCACAGAGCCAGATATTATGTGATACCCTTTTCCAGTGATGAATCCTTAGGTTATGGTTTGGCAAAGAGAGAGAGTTTACATGTTAACGGACCTGTGGCCACTGAGCGCACCAGCACCGTGTTGAGTTTGATGATGGGGCTGAAGATATGTTTGGTATCTGCGGTGCCCGCCAGGTTTTTGCTGTGACACTTCAGTATCAGACGCTCATCTTGTTTCTGTAGGAGAACCAGGATGTCCTCCAGGAGGAGTGTGTACAACTCTGAAAGAAGATAAAAAGGTGTGGTAAGTAGTGGTCAGCTATGAGCTAATAGTCAAAGTCATTTGAGGCAATCAGTACAAACCGATCGTCTTGTCCTTGTTCACTTTCCACGACAGTGGGCCCTCATGCACCATCGTTTTCTTGGTCAGATCCAAGTTCTGATGGATTTAGAAGAGGAAATAAAAACAAGAGCCTTTGACTGCTGGCTTCTGGTCCACACAGTGCTATTTTTCTGTCTAGTAGATAGTTCAAACAGCATTGTGTGGGTGTACAAGTGAGTATGATTTAACTGAAGCTAAAAAGGGCTGGGCAGAAAACTCACCTTTAGCTCCAGGATCATGGGGTTGTCTGTCTGCTTTAGAGAAGAGAGGTCCAATCTTCTCTGATAGTCCTCCAACCTCTAGAGGAAGGGAGTGAAAAAACAGGTAGGGGGGAAAAAAAGAAAAAGAGAAATGCGGTAAGTAAGTCCACTTTAAGAGGACGCTGCTGCCTGTGGAGCAAAGGTAGTGGAAAAGATACACAGCTAGAAAAAAAGCAAGGGATGAGGACTGAAAAGGAAGTCAGAAAAAATCCAGATAATTGTAAAAAATGGAAAGGAGATTTAAAAAAAAAAAAAAAAAAAAAAAAAAAGACCACACCTGCTTGTCCTCAGATTCCTTCACAGCCTGGTTGACATGACTGAGGATCTTTCTACAGCAGTCTGCCGCCTGCTTAACTTTCTCCTTCTCCACAGCATTGTCTGAAAGATATTATGGCATTAACCAGTAAGACCTCCTCAGTCCTGCAGAGGGCTGTCCGACAAATTGATATTTCCTCCGGCCATTAACACGCCATCATTCTTAAAAATTATGACAAAGCTTCGGGGGGAGGGGAGAACACTAGAGTCCCCTAATGGCTGGTTATTCTTTATCGTTAGTGCATTGTCTCGTGTGAGACCCAAAGGCCGCCGAAGACTAAAATGATGGCCCAAATAATGGGTGTGACATTGCCCAAAATGCACACTGCTGCTGCAGGACCATTACAATGATAATCTCTCCATTTGTCTCTGTAACTCAATCCATTCTATTATGTTGCATTACGATTATTAAATGCAAATTAGGTTCCATTATTATTTTGTTTGTGGCCATGGTTATGGCTAAATTCATTTACATGCTGAATTAAGTCACCAATAAGAACTAATTGACGTGAAGGATCGCGACATCATGAACATGAGAGAAAAGCTCTGAGGGGGTTTTGCAGCACAGCGGCCAAACTTAAAAGCGAGGATTCGTTTTAATCAGATATTTTATACACATTTACTGGTGAAGCAGGCTGCACAGCTACTCTGCTACTGTGGTGAACTGGATAGCAGATATACAGTGTTTAACAAACTGATTAGACCACCGCCCAGTGTAAGGTTTATGCCACAGCTGCTCTACAGTATTGGTAATAACTAAATCAGTTATCATGTTTCTGTAATGGTTAATTCACCTGTATGCTTAATCAAAATTATATTTTTAAATTTCCCCAAATTTGGGAATAAAAACATGAATTCAGTTTATTTGTCTAATAAATAATTATTAGTTTTAAACAAGTTTTGGACAGTTTTCTAAAATATTTGGGGGTTTTTTTGACAAATGGTCTAATAAATGTGTTGAGCACATATGTATATATTATTTATTATTTTTTTTCAAGTATTTTATTTTACAGTTTAGAGTTTTAAAAATATAATCAGGAAAATAAATATGCTAGAATAACAAAAAGAAAACAGTTGAAGATATTCATTTAAGTGTCGACGCAGCACAATTATCAGATTAGATCATTGTCAAGTCGTGCATTAACTCAGCTTTGCGCACACAAGGTAATTACAATGTGAACAAATCCACCTGTGGCAAGAGAGCTCTGATTACTAAGAAAACACTACAACACCTGTGTACTTGACAATGTTGTCGAGCAGCAGAGGGTACTTGGTGAGCCGCAGCATCTCTACAGGAATGATGTCCTTGAGTTGCAGTCGGCGACACTGTCGGTTACTCTCTGCCTCCTGCAAAGCAGCAAAAATATAAGTAGCCATGAAACACCCCTAATGCATCATTTATAGTATAAACGGCGACTAAGCTACAGTAAAAGTAAGCTCGATTTTCTGCACATCCATTGTTTAACCCCTCTGACAAATTCTGAGCCTTTATTCAGTACGAAGCTAACCAAACGTTTCAAAACCTGAACTGTTATCTCCTGTGAACACCTTGTGTGCACTGTGTGTGCACTAACATGCGTACCTGAATGAACGAAGTGAACTTCGAGTCCTTCTTCTGTTTGGTCTTGATGAGCTCCAGAGCGAAAGGCTGGTTACTGCAGAACGTCCCCACTGCCTGCTTGATCTTCTCTTCCTCTCCACCACTGAACTGTTGCCACCCAACCCACGGCAGGACAGAGATGGACAGAAACTCAGTCAATAGGGGTCAGGGGTAATAGATGTAGCATTTAACTGCTACAGTGAGTTGCTGATTCCCAGTGGGGGGGCCAGGCTTATGTCCTTGTAGCAGAGACAGCTTAAGTTTCAGTCCAGACTAGATCAATAGTTAGACCCTCAGGGGAATGATTAGCCTACTTACCCCACTCCCCCCTCTCCCATTGAGAGATTTTATACAAGGCTGCCATCTCATGCGCCGCTACCTCACATCTCATATATCACACATAATATTAAGATGCCGAGATGTCACCCAGATCTAGGGTATTGTCTAACATTACCATTTACAAAGGACAGGGCTTCCATTTCTCTCACTCGCTTCCATTTCATCGTACTCAGGAGGGCAGATGTTCCACTGTGTCACGTTTGATGTTTTTTTTTTTTCCTTTTAAAAGGATTTAAGCGGTGAAAAATTCCTATTACCATCTCTGTTTATATAAACTGAACACAACCATGTTCATGTGCACATGACATGCCAAAAGATAGAATTATAAAGCTGAGAAAAGCAATCTCATGCCAACATTTTCTTCTCGTTGTGAAGCAATTTTGGGCAACAGTTCAATTTCATTGTACACAATATATATTTTTTCCTCCCCACCAAATCAGTCATCTTGAATTTTATTCAATTGAAGGAATTATATGAAAGAGAAAATACAATTTTGGCATGAAAATTGTACTCACCCAGGAAAGCAAGTCGTCTCCTATCTGATCAATTACTGAAGAGTCGTTTCTCTTCCGAACGGCTGCCATTTGATCTGATATGTTAACTGAAATTTAAAGGGGAGGGACCAATGGGCAGTCAGCATGCGTGCGTATAAGATTTAAAAAAAAAAAGTACAACGAGGAATACAGTTTCCCCTTACTTTAAACTTGAATTAAATTTGTACCACAGTACTTTTCAGGTGTTTGCCTGATTCTTAATGGTTCAAGGGCAGAGCACGTGTGTGTTTTTGTGCATACCATGCAGCTGCAGAACCTCTTCCAGGTTGGTAAAAATATTCTTGATATCAGCAGGAGACAGGATGGACTCTTTGGTGAGCTTCTGGTAGAAAACATTGTCCAAAACCTTCAGCATCCGTACATGTGCACGTTCTGTGTAAAACAGCTCTGCAGACACGACACAAGATGTTAATTCAGGCTGGCAGATATTTGCACATTTCAACAAAAATACATCTGACAGCAGCTTGGGCTGGATCCCAACAAATGCTCTGCTGCATATTTCTCTTCTCTTCTACTCACTATATTCTGCAATAGTATTTTAAAGCACATGGAGAGCATTCCCTTGAAAATATAGTATTAGCTTCAGGGGGTTTTACTGTGCCAGTCCTCACCATGGATAACTTCCTGTCTCTTGATTTCATGAGGCCTGAGACCGGCGAGAACCTCTGGAGGCACCAGCTGCTGCCAGTTTGGGGGATCACACTCGGAATCTGTTCCCTGGTCATCCTCACTCTGGATATCAGCAGCAGCGAGTCCCTCAAGCCTACAGCAATACAGAAAATTAGCTTTTGATCTAGGTGTTTCTTTTCTTTTTTTTAAGATCTTTATGAGAAATTCCAAATGATCTGGTATTCTTGCCTTCTTATGGCCTTTGGTGTTCCCTCATGAGCTCTACAAAAAGTGCCAACAGAGAAATCAGTGATAAAAAATAAGAAGTTTTAATGGAAACAGTCAAGCTTGTGCAGATGAGACTTTAAATGCACCTGTCACTTTCTCTGTCATCCTCTGGCAGTTGGTCCAGGTTATATAGGTGGTCAATGTGAGAAGCAGGGTATGGTAACCCATCCACAGACTCAGACTGAAGGGCTTCAGTCACCCTGCAGGGGCCAAACGTTGGAGTCCCACCTGCCAGATAACAAGTTAATAGCTACCATCGCTTCCTCCAGCGTACTCTTGTTTAATTCAGTCGTTTGCATGCTCACCTATATCAATATCTCTGCTAGTGTCAAAGCTGTAGGTGGTGCTAATTGGAGATGATGAGTTAACAGACATGGAGTGTGTAAGTTCAGGGCCCTCGCTTGATTGGCTGCCTCTGAGACGACTGGATTCTGTGTGCTCGCTTGCCCACAGTGCAGGCTGAGACAACTGTTTCTGAGGCCGGGGTCTTCCATCCGGGGTCTTACCCGCTGAATACACAGATAGGTAGCATCAAAAATTTAAAAAGCTGTGAAAGCTATGTCGTTATTTTTGGTCATTTTAAACTCCTATCTTACCTGGTGCTTCAGCGCGGCTTGGCCGACGCTGAGGTACAAGAATATTAAATTTATTATTCTTGGTGGGTTTTTTCACTTTCTCTTCTCCTTCCTTTTCCGTCTTGATGCTTCTCTGTAGTTCATTAAAACAAGGAAAGACAAAGCGTCATGTAGGTAATTGGGGGGGGGGGGTAATGGTGTAAGACAAAACTGGATTACCTTAATCTTGGGAAGAAAGCTGATCCGAACCCGTTTGGACTCCAGATTGCGAGGTTCCTTGACCCTCACACCAAGGTGCTTCATGTATGTATATATAACATACTGCATTGTAGTGCTAAAAAAATTACAACCTTTGAGTTTGGATGCTTACTGAATTATAATTAACAAAACAAGACAATGCTAAAATTTAAAGAGAGCAAGCATCCATATTGTGATCCGTACCATATGTCATACCAGTCGTTCTCACGCAAAGTCTACACAAACCATCTGGGTTGTGCTGTGTGACCATATGGCATTTCAAACAAGACTGTTTCAATCAGTCACACTTTTGAATTATTTAATATAAACATACTGCATAAATTACATGTTTTCTTTAAGAGATTGCTCCTCCGCTTAATTTGTAAATTGCGGGGGATGTAGAATGGGGCTCGGATGACACCAATATGTATTCTTGGTTGAAACATCAAAGACTGTACTTTAAAGGTGAATAATTACTACCACTGGCAAGTTATTAATTTTGCAGCAGATTGCTTTCTAATGATAATTTCAAGGACTGAAAAGATTTAATAAAATGAGCCATGACACGACAACTCCCTCAGATAATTGAGAGGCATATTACAGAATGTAAATATAGCACAGACACAGATGGTTGGAGGGGCCGTGGGAGTTGTTAAACTCTTAAAAAAATTAAAATCTCCTTTACATGATTTAAGAAACTCGCTTAAAATAACTGCAACCAAAGTTTTCTTACCATTTCTCTTCCTCTGTGAGCTGAGTCGTTAACCTGTTAACAGTCCAAAGAATAAAAACCGATGAGATTGGATAGCACTAATATTATGAATATGTTGTTCCAACCAGAATGTGCCTGTATGTGTGACTGCATCTCTATGTGACACTCACAGGATATCGTCTATTTTTGTGATGATGTTTTCAGCATATGAGCGTTCCCGCTCGAGTGTGACGCGGTCTCTGACTCTCTCTTGGTCCAGTCTGGCCAGCTCTGCTTCAGCCACTGTTAGACCCATGCTGCGCTTCTGCCTACATGTACCAGCACACCAGACAGTACACTGTTATTACTGTGACCAGGTTGATAATGTCTTAGAGAGAAATGACTAAACACAGGACCGCATAACTTTAATTCTTTTTCTATTTGCCTGATGTGGGAGCAGACAAAATTCTTAGATCTGTAAATTCTGATCAGAACCTAGAGCATCATAAAAAATACAAATTCAGAATGGAATTGAACTGAATTCAGAATTTACCTGAAATCTTCAAGGTTCTTCTGAATGTCAGGGAGCAGCGAGTCCTGCAGTGTCTGAACATGTTGTCTGTTTATCTCCTCGGGGATCAGTTCTGTCCGCCGCCGGTCTGCAAACACACACACAGACACACACAAATATCAAAGGATTGCAGCATGTCCACACTAAATAAGTGGTATTAAAGCTAAGCAATACTTTCCAAACCATCAGAGCATTTGATTTCTTAAGACCTTGGCAAAGAGCGTGCTTGGCTGGCTGAGGAATCAACTTACAGGGACTTTATAATGAGGATGTTTAAATGGCTCAAGTTAGCCAGCAGAAGTACAAAGAGTGACCACAAAAATAAATATCACCAATTTCAAATGATGCTGCTCGGTTGACTAAATGACGCAGAAGCCCTGAATGGAACACTTACCGAGATCAGCAGAGACAGATTCAGGAACGGCAACTTTTAAATTCTGTAAGAAGAAGAAAGAAAGAAAAAAGAAACAGTTTGATATTTTAAAAGCAGACCGGGTTATAAAGTACTGCAGTCAAGCAAAACACTGCCAAACACTGTCTGCGTGAGTACAGGCCATAAATAATGACGCACATAACGGTAAATGGATTGGCATTTATAGTGCTTTTCTAGTCTTGTTGTGCACATGAACCTCTTTTATCATCACCCATGAAA
Source organism: Cichlasoma orientale (assembly GCA_034780415.1). Lineage (NCBI taxonomy): Eukaryota > Metazoa > Chordata > Actinopteri > Cichliformes > Cichlidae > Cichlasoma > Cichlasoma orientale. The sequence continues at coordinate 326,140 of JAVDPK010001330.1, read as the reverse complement.
GGCATAACAGACAATTAGGAACAAATACGCCACCTTTTTCTGACCTGTAAATGTGACCATCTTAATAATTAAGTGTTAACTGTGAAAATGCTCCATTTTTGATCATGTGACTGTTTTCAGACACTGATAACATGTTTAGACTTTGTTTGGTCTAATTAGTATAATTTTGTAAATACCCAGAAATGTGGCAATATGTTTGCTCAAATATAAATCATTGCCATACTGTGTGCATGTTGTGTGACAAAGACAGATGAAGACTCACTGCTGCCCGGTCAATGAAGAAGGTGTGAAGGTCCATGAACACCCGTCTGGTCTCTTTGGAGTTGGTCTGCTTATAGAAGTCAGCATAGAGGTAGCAAAGCTGAGGGCACAAAATATTACAAATCAAAATAAAACTAGGAACTGTGGAATATTCCAGCTTGCATAAAAATAGTAAATAATACACAAAAGATATCAACAAATATGAAGGAAGTCTTACCACAGGAGCAGGGTCAAACTGAGAGATGACATGATACAGAAAGGCTGCGAGGTGGGCGGGGCGAGACTTGAGCAGCTCAATACTGTTAAAGCTGTTACACTGGCCGTTTGTCTGAAAAACAGTCAGTACAGTTTGCCTCTCACCTTTATCTGAAATAAGTAATCTGAACAGACATCTGAATCTGATGTTAAATTTAATGAAAGAGATGATAACATTATCCCGTGGGAAAAAAAATACCTGCTCCTGATCTGAATCAAAATAGTCGTCTTCAGCTCCAATGATTTGTGAGACAAGGCGAGACGAGGAGGGACTGCTGACTGTGGTAGGAGACAGAGAGTCCTGTAGACGAGACGTTGGGGTATTGAGAATATGCGTCTCTTATTTTTACATTTATAATTTCTTGACCTTATCGTGTGGTTGCATTTGTCGGTTATCTGCACACACCAGCGAGATGAATGATAGATAAATAATAAGCATTATGCTAATTTGCACAAAGGCAAAGATTATAGCTACCAGATCAGTGGTGTCCTCTGTCTCTGGGGAGTGGCAGGAGTTGTAGCTGTTCCTGGGTGTGCTCTTTGGGCTGGGGCACGAGAACTCTCTTGAACACTGGCTCTCTGGAGACGAAGGCCCAAATATGCGAGATACCTGAAAGTGGGATGGAACAAAACAACACCTTTGCAATGTATCCAAATTTTACACAAAAAACAACAAAAAAACCCCCAAAAAACACAAATAGCATATTATATATTAGTTGTTATACTTTACCGATTCTACATTCAAATAACTATAAACACATATATCATCCTTGCACTATTGGTGTTTAGATCTAAATAAGCCCCAAAGCTAAGCAGGGCTGATTGTGTTTATTTAGCATTAACATTCTACAGCATACCTGGTATTGGAATTTGATTTAAATATTGTACTCAGAGAGAGTTTTAGATTGTGTTGTTTAAAAATTGATTACTTACAGGGGTGCTGCACCAGGACAGGTCTGTTTTGTTCTCTGCCTTGGAGACAAGTGCATGTTCATCTGGATCTTCACTTGGAACAATCTCCTGAGGATTCAATAATACACCGTTAATAATTATAAAAAAAAAAAATATATATATATATATATATATATATACTGTACCAGTCAAAAGTTTGGACACACCTCCTCAGTCAGTGTTTTTATTTATTTTTTCCTACACTGTAAATTAATACTGAAGTCATCCACACTATGAAGGAATACATAAGGAATAGTGCAGTAAATTTAAAAGTGTTAAACAAACCAAAATATGGTTTAGATTTCAGATTTCTTTAGAAAGAAAAATGACAGTCCATCATTACTTAATGGTCAAAGTGCAAAGACCACCAAAAGTTACGATGAAACTGGCTCTCATCAGGACCGCCCGAGGAAAGGAAGACCAAGGGTTGCCTCTGTTGCACAGGATTAGTTCATCAGAGTTTACAGCCTCACAAACCGCAAGTTAACAGCACCCCAGATAAGAGCCCACCTAAATGCTTCACAGAGTTCAAGTAGCACACACATCTCAACAACAACTGTTCAGAGAAAACTGCGTGAATCTGGACTTTATGGTCGAAATGCTGCAAAGAAGCCACTTCTAATGAAGAACAACAGGAGGAAGAGAATGGCTTGGGCCAAGGAACACAGGGATGGACATCAGACCAGTGGAAATCTGTCCTTTGGTCCTGATGAGTCCAAATTTGAGATTTTTGGTTCCAAATGCCATGTCTTTGTAAGACGCAGAAAAAGTGAGCAGATGGTTCCTACATGTGTAATTCCCACCTTGAAGTATGGAGGAGGAAGTGTGATGGTGTGGGGGTGCTTCGCTGGTGACACTGTTGGCAATTTATTCAAAATCCAAGGCACACTTAACCAGCATGGCTACCACAGCATTCTGCAGCCACATGCCATCCCATCAGGTTTGTGTTTAGTGGGACCATCATTTGTTTTTCAACAGACACCCCAAACACACCTCCAGGTTTGGGATGAGATGGACCGCAGTGTGAAGGCAAAGCAGCCAACAAGTGCTCAGCACCTCTGGGAACTCCCACAAGACTGTTGGAAAACCATTTCAGGTGATTACCTCATGAAGCTGATTCTGAGAATACCAAGAGCGTGCAAAGCTGTAAACAAAGCAAAAGGTGCCTACTTTGAAGAATCTAAAATCTAAAACATACTTTTAAGTTTACTACAGGATTCCTTATGTGTCCCTTCATAGTCTGGATGATTTACAGCATTGATTTACAATGTAGGAAAAAAAAAAACATTGAATGAGAAGGTATGTCCAAACTTTTTACTGGTACTGTATATAATTACATACATGTAATAAATTTATTATAAGATATGTTCAATCACATTTGCAAAATAAACTACCTGTATTGGTAATAATTAAATTATTTTAAGAGTATTTAAAGACTGGAACCTCATAAAATATCAATATTGAAAATTTTACATGCAGCAGACTAACATGTTAGCTGACACACATAGCACAAGGCTCAGTGTGTGATGCGTATAAAATAAGCTGTCACACAGACACAATGGAGTGGCTTCCCACAGAGAAAGTAATCCTCTGATGGGATTTGGATTAATGTTTGTCTGGCACAATGTCTAAATGTTCTACACACACACACACACACACACACACACACACACACACACACACACACACACACACACACACACACAC
>JAVDPK010001330.1:299993-316907 GCA_034780415.1 Cichlasoma orientale | reverse complement strand
AAATGCTTCTGAGGAATACGCAGGGAGGCGCATCCCATAGTGAGACATCGAAACGAATGCTAGGAATGAGAACTGCAACTGGTTTTCTCATTTTACGAACAGTTACAGAGTGCTGTTTAAAAAAGATTTCCTGTCCCAACATTTTTAAAGTACTGTAAGCTTCAAATTTAAAATAAAATAAAATATGAAAATATATTTTAAAAAAAAATTTTTTCTTTGTACTATTTTCCAGCAAGTATGTGCTCCCAAAGCTGAGGTCATTGAATTTTCTTTTTTTCTAGGACTACACTTAATACATGTCTGCAAAACATGCTGATATCCACCCATTTCCCAGACAGATCATTGCAGTCCGTTTTTATTTACATTTTACCCAGGGTCCCACCTTTCTTTGGAAACAGTACTGTATATGAGGTCATATTCAAAACTGATCTGACAAGTCAGGTTTTTTTTTTATCTAGATGGAAGGATGGAAGGGTGTCTCACAGATTAGAAAGAGGAATGTTACTTTTCAGGTTCTTTGTGCTGGGTTTCATTACAAAAGGAAGGCAAGATTAGACCTTATCTTATATCTGACCAGCACTTGAGTTCATATAAAAAAACCATTATGCAATGCATGCAAATGCTCAGATACATAAATGTAGTCTCAAATTATTAAAGAAGACTCTCCAATAAGAACAAACTCTCTTAAATTGTCATTTAAACACCATCTAGACTGAGGGAGGTGTCAAGTGCTTTCTTTTTGTGTTCCAAGATTTCCTGGTCTCTGCAGCATCAAAAGAGAAGTAAGTCGATCGATAGGTTGGTTGGGGGTTGGAGAATAGAAGGAACAGCAGCTAATATGTGGAGAGAGGTTAGGGGAGCCAAAAGCCCCAGGTTGGGGGGAAGGGTGTAGAGAGAGGGTTAGGTAGAGATGAAGGAGCAGGGGGAAAGGAGGGGGGAGAGGGCAGGGGTGTCAAAGAAGCAGATGAAGCCATATGAATTCAAGACCTGGTGTGAATTTGCCTCTAGATGCTGATCTTACGCTCTCGCTATGCTTTAAAGTACTTAATAGCCTTTTTATAGTATTTATAAACCATGAGGAGTGGGATGCTCACATGATCTGAACTAATGTTTAATTCAGGGATTCAACTGAAATGTAATCAGCACCCAGCAAGGAAACTAAATTTATACTAGAGAATAAACTGACCTTTTGTACTGTAATAGTATCACACTAACACACACCACAGCATTAAAAAGTATTCAGACTTTCGTGATGTGTTTTTTTTTTTTTTTTCACTGCTAAAGTTGCAGCAGACCAGAAACAATGAAGATAAGTGTTTCAAACAGACCAAACACACCAATGCTTTGTTGAATATGATAATGGATTATCTTGGTAAACTGTACCCTATAGAGAGCTTAGACTGCCTCAGCTCAAACTGGCATTTCTGACAGCTGCTTTAAGAATTTGTTTTGTCAATTCATTGCATGTGAGGTAAGCCACATGCAGTCAAGCTGGCTGCAGTGACCACGTTTGTCTCTGCCTGTAAATGTACTCTTTTCATTGTTCGCTAAGTAACAAGCATGAAAGCTAAGTTGAACGAGGTTAAAAGGACCAGAGGGACAATGAAGTGACAAAATGACCTCGCTAATATAGATTCTAAGAAACGTGTCACTAAATCCGATGTTTAGTTCTTGCAAGCATGTAAGCAGATCCTATAAGAGCTTAAATTAGCTCGAAACTGTCGCTTATTTGAAAATGTACAACAACATTACACACTGGCTCGACTATGTAACTTTAATCTAAACATTTATAAAATATATTAAACAATAATCTAATTTTACCACTGCCATGTCAAAGTCAGGCTGACATAAGTTGTTCTTTTTCAAATAAAGACATAGAACATTTTCCAAGTGAGATTTCTCAGTTTTGGAATTCAAGTTAAAAAAAAAAAATTAGTATAAAGACATTTTGCTGATCAAGAAATCGAAAAAATGTAATTTTGCAAAAAGTATGTGTTGCCTGCATGTCTCAATAAATTTTATAGTAATTTCTGCCATTGATTTTTTTTTTTTTTTTTTTTTTTTTAAGCAGATAGACGAGATTTTGGTCCCAGTTGAGCTGATCTCTTGGCAGTGATTATGTGGCCATCTTATTTTAAAATTAGGCTGCATGGTCAGATAAGTCAAACTCCTTTAATCTGGGAAAGGCAAACATCTAGAGGCAATCTCACACCAGGAAGCATGTACAAATGCAGCTGCCACACCAGCCATTCCAGCAGGAGCTTCTTACCACAGGACTCAGGCTTCCCCTCTGTTAGCACACTGCTGCTGCCACTCTTCTGCACCACCAGAGCTTCTGCTCACAGCCCCCACCACACAGAACGCAGAGCGGACAGCACACATTCACATACACATAAAGAAACAACCAACACAAGGAAAGGAAACACAAAACAGGAAAGAGAAAATCATGAGGGAGAAATAAACATGGAAGATGAAAAATTAAATGCACAGATAGGCAGTTTAATTTAAAAAAATGATTTGATTAGGCACTGAAGATTAACTAGCAGCATCAAAAGAGAGGTTGACTCTTGTTTTTAAAGTATATTTTATTTTTAACTACCTATGAATCTATAGAAATATTTACTGCAAATGTAATTACAGGGGCCAAATGCTTTTAAAACCCAAAATTGCATTAAAATAATAACCTCAAATTTGAGTTTATATTAAACATACAAATACTCATAAAAAATAAAGAAGGCTACAAAAGGCCAAGATCACATGGGACTTTCCTAATAGTACAATGGCCATAAAAGTGCAGCTGTGCACTTAAACCTTGCACTCATTTAGGTCTGGTAATATTCAATTTTGCCTTCAGTTTTATCATGATGAATAAGCAGCTAGTGAAACTGCATGCAATTTTGGGTGTGTCTGCCCACCACAGAGGGTGGTTTTATAAGTCGTGGCAAAGGGGATGATGCTAAAAATAATTCCAAAATCAAGTTTCCATCAACAGAGGAGAAACATTTCTTAGGCCAGTACTTAAAATAAGCACTGACTTTTAATTTATTTATTTTTAACAAATTTTCAGGTTTTTTGGAAACAAGTATATAAAAAGTCAGTTTTACAACCCATCTTCAGAGATGTCTGACATTTTCTGGCTATCCCTAATAAACCCAAACCACTTCAAAATTACAGAAAGGGAGTGCTTATAGAGCAAATCTAGGGAAAGATTATTAGAGTTCATGCATCTTGCAGGCAAATAAAAGGTACAAGCAGTGATACAGACCATGCAGACATGCAATATTTCAGGACATAAATGTAAGAGTAGAATCTAAAGATGTAGAAAAAAAACAAAGCACATTTAAGAAATTTGTTTCTTGATGAATTTGGTACATTTTGTTTCATTACCACGTCACCAATCATCACAGAAATGTCTGTGAAAAGATTTTAGTCTGGTGCTAGACAAAGGCAAAGCAGCAAAGAGAATGTTTTAAGTAACAGAGAGAACTCATCTTGTCTGTGTTTTGTTGCATCATTCAGAGATAAGCCATGTGGTGCAGAGGATTTTCTGTCTTGTTGTGAATACAGACGCTTCAGTCATATCTCAAATCACACTGCACTGATTCTTGACAAACACCACTGGGACTGTCACCATATCAGACGAGTCTGTTTCTGAAATATAACAATTTCACCCTGCAGTAAACTTGAAACTAGAGCGCATAACAGGCTCAGTGGCTTTTTGTGCCCTTCAAGTATGCATGCACACATGAGACCACCCAACCACTCGGGCATACAAAACCCACTCATTTATGTAAAACTGTGAGACACGTGAACATTATACACACAGCTACAGATTTTTCAGTCCATTAATCAAACCGTTCTCTGCTTATCAGCTTAACACTGGCAACATGTAATGAAACATAAGCTTCTGACAAACTGTTGTAAAGCCGTAATACCAACGTAACAAGTAAAGATACATTATACTGAATTAACTACCAGAGAAAGGCAATTCCAACTCCAGCTAATAATAAATCGTCAACTTCCAAATAAACAGTTATCTTGGATCAGATCACGTGTGAAGCCTGAGGTAAAGTTGCCGTTTTAAACTCGTACATTAATCAAGCACAAAGCATAGAGCAAGATACAAACATGCCAAACAAACCATCATGAGAACATTTGTTCTATGAGACAATTTGTGAGTGTGAGAGTTAGAGAGAAAGAAAGAAATAGAGATGGTCAGACAGAAACATGTGAGGCAGTCAGGGAGGCATTCAGACACTGAAGGAAGAGATGGAAAGATACAGTGTGACAGACTGAAGCAGAGTGAGTGAGAAAAGCATGAGTTCAAGCATCGAAATCAAAGTGTGAAGTTACCTGTAGGGTCAAACTCATTGGAGGGAAGTAAGGGTTTTTCACTTTTGGATTTCTTGTCTGGGGGATGGTCTTTATGGTGAATGATGCTGGCTCTATAGAAAGAGGAACACGAGAAAATGGTAAACCAGGTGGTGGAAGAGCACGAGACCAGCATTAGTCCAGTAAGAGCAATCACACAACAATATAGACTTTTACACATTTTACACTTTTTTCTCTCTCTCTCTGAAAAGGTCACTGTAATGCATACATATCTTACTGTACTACTACAGAATACGCACAGCCTTCGGGCAAGTAAAGATCCGGAGTAACTGCAGCAACAGCAAGAACCAGCTATTGTTCATTTTATTATTGAGAATAATGTGCAGGGGGACCTCCTAGTGTATGAATCATGCTGAGTGTGTCTACTGTATAATGTGACATGTCGAGAGGAAGTGGAACCACTCTCCTAAGTGCCCAAAGAGCAAGGCCAGAGAAAGGACGCTTCTCAGTGGAGATACCACAAGGCCGGACTCCGGCTTGAACCTCGGGAGGCTATGTATGGCTGCCTCTGCCTATACTGGCCCCAACTGTGAAAGGCCACTGTTCTGTTCACAGTGAAAGGCAGCGATGGGCCGCCCTTAAAAGAGGGACCCCTTTGTCCGTCACTCTGTGTGCGTGCGTGTGTGTGTGTATACGCACATGCATGAGTGGGGGGGTTGGTTCAAACCCTAAAGACTTCTGTGTTACAGCACGCCAGGCCTAGTAAAATCTGCCTCATTTCCCTCGTGCAGAACTCTGTGCATGCAAAGGTCCGGTGCGTATGTGTGTGTTACCACAGGATTCCCTATCCATCAGTGTGCATGTCTCAGCAGTACAATAAGATAAAGATTCTTACCTGTTTACTTTCTTGGGAAACCTGCAAGATAAAACAGAATAACCATTAGCATCCTACAGAAATGCTCTGACAGACTTCTAATGTAATGTAGAGCACAAAAGCTGAACTGCTTATTCCTGTTTGGAGGGTTAAAAAAAACAAGATGTCGTGCCGATAGCTTCTCATGAGACCCATATAGTAGTAAACATGATAATCCTGATCAAACATCAGTTCTTCAGCTGCAGATTAAAGCCTTTTCCAGGTCAAATGTCCTCTGCCTCTCAGATCTCATCTGGGCACGTGTGTGTGCTGTGATCTAGTTCTTCAGACATCATAACTTGACTATAATAATCATATCCTAATCATACACAGGGCCTGTTTCCTTCAAAGTGGCATGCTCCAAGACTGATCACTGCCACAGAGTGAAGCACTGATGAAATAATTAGGGGATACTGTCAGCACCATATTGGAAAAGACAATGTTTTCCAGGATATTGGAGATCTGCCTCTCTCTTTGGCAGATAAAGCATGAAAGGAAATTTATAGGACAGACAATTTAAAGAAATACTATACTGCTAACTGCAGCTATAGGTGTTCACTCACATGTTTAAGATACACCCTTAACAGAGTCACCCTGATATATGAGCATATTAGCATTTGTGGGAGTACCAATCTTACAAACCAAGGGCCAGTTGAACCTTGCACTTCGTACTGTTTCTAAACTAAATTTTACTCCAGTACTCAAAGATAAGATATACATGGCAAATAAATGTGTTTTAGGCTCTCTGAAAGTCATTAAAGGGAGTCAAAGACAATCAATTCCAAAGCAGGATGGCAGGAAGGGTCACAGTAACCATAGATTTTAATATTGATTTATTTTATAATTTAAAGAAAATATCTTGAAAACTCTCAGTGTTTGAGTCAATTATACAAGTGCCACTGCAACACTTGTCAACAGTCCAAGTTGGGGTCCACAAAGCCAGCACTACTCATTTTTCTCCAGACAGAGTGAGCCATAATTTGCCATTTTACATCATTTAGTAAGAGAAACCACTTCAACCAGCCCAAATTTAGACTCCGTTTTATTATTTTTAACTGTGAAGAAGTGGAAAACATGGAAAAGACTGATGTCTCACTGTGGAAATAATCACACAGCAGTGAAATCCATTTTCACACTTTGCTGTAATACCCCAAAGTGTTCAAGCTTGACCCTCTATGTATGTGTTATATGCTACACAAAATGCTTGAGAAAATGTTAAAAAGATCAAAACAATAGCAAATGCACAGTACATTAATACAAACAGTATTACAAATAACTACTCATTTTAGAATACTAGTCTTCAGTAAAAGGGAGGTCTCACGACTTAGTAGCCCACATTAACTCTTTTTCTCCGTGTGACACTGTGTCTCATTCAGAGCCATGCAGAGGCAGCTGAATGGCCCGTTTATGAAAATGCCTCAGACTGTAATAAGTTCCAGAGCCTTCAGCAGGGAGGGAAAAAAAAACTAGATTCAAGTAACCCATTCCCTAAGAAACCTCTGAATTGGAAGGACTGAAAAGTCAGCACAAACACACACAAAGTGAAATGGTACATGTGAATCCACAAGCTCAGAGATGGCAAAACTGAGTAGGCACATGTTGTTTTTGGTTGATCATACAGGAGCAAATGAAAACATGACAGGCAAACCAAGAGGATGAATGATGCATCAAATTGTCTACAATGACTGTGCTAAATTACGCTTATAATAATGCTTTCTGAAATAATGCTGCTGTTCCTCTTCACTTGTTAAATATGTTGAAAGAGAACTAAAAAAGGAAATTTGTTCAGAATGGTTATGTGCTATTTTACATCCTTAAAAAAACAAACAAAAAAAAAAAACCTGAGTCAGAGTCATGGTCTCTAGAAGAAGAAACAAAAAAAGGACCTAGCATGCCTTAGACACATTTAAAGACTAAGGAAGACAAAGGAAGTTATGAAAGAAGATTGCAACAAATGATAAAAACAAGAGAAGTGCTTAAAACAAGAAGACATGAGTAATGGTATAGGAAGTTTTAAAACAGGCAATGAAAATCGAAACACAGGGTAGAGATGGACTGAAACCCAGAGACTGAGGCCTCAAATAAAATGCTTTCAAATTAATTCACATACAAATACAAGTACTGGAAAAAAAAAAACAACAACAGAATTTTGCTATTGAAGCTTTAAGGATATCAGACAATGAGTTTCGCCAACATAATAAATACACAGTGCTACAATAATATTCTCTAAATTATAGGTACCATTCCTAAATCAAGAAATATCCTGCTGTGACGAATCTTGGAGCGGCCACACTTTTGGTGGAAGTCTGTGAAAATACACCACTTCAGAGCTTGACCGTTAAACTTCCCTAGTTGCCCCTGGCAAGCAGATCTATGCTAGAGCTAACCATTTAAAGGTCTGGGTTGTCGTTTACAACAAATGCTTTCAAAGTTACTATAAAAATAGATATAGGCTAAAATAAAAAATAAATAAAAACTTTCCATCTAAGGACAACTTTCCGCCTGGGTGGATGTGAGTGCTGCTGTCACATTGGTTTTGGCACTCAACCAGTGCCGAGAAAAAACTGAAAGAAAAGGAATAACAACAACGCCCGGGCATCACAGCAAAACTATAGCACAGCCCTGCTGAGAGTGAGACAGGCCTGCTATGGAAACAGTGCTTCAGAATAACAGCTGAATGTAAAAGCTGTGTGGCAATTTGATGTGTGATATCACACATTGTAAGGGAGATACGTGGCACTTAAGGAATCCTCAATAGAAATGTCTGAGGAAAGCACACACCAAAGATGGCGATTGTTTGACCCCTCCCTGAATGAGCCAATCATCGGCTTTATAACAGCCAAACCAGGAAAACAAACAAACAAAAAGCCATATGAACCCACTGAGTTGTGGCACTGACGCATGTGCACAGCTGAGGTTTGCTAGTTTCAAATGTGTTTCTGGCATATCTATTGTTGCTGTAGTAGCAGTGTATGGAAGTCTATTTATATACACTGGCTTACTATGTCCATAATGCGAATTGGAAATATATTTTTCAAGAAACAGGCTGTGTTGGCACTATGGTTTTAGTCGCAAATGTAGCTGTAATATTTAGAAACATTGTCCATGCAAAAAATAAGGATAACATGCATGGAGAAAGGCTTTTCAAAAATAAAAATAAAAATTGGGGTGGGGTGGGGGTGGGGGGGCAGTTGACACAGTTTGTAATTCGTTTTTACAAGATTTTATTTGTGATTAATACATGCCCTTTTTATGTGCTTGTGACCATGAAATGTAAGTTATGGCTTTATATAGGGCCTTTTTCTTGTTAGCCCAAAGTAACATTCAAAAAGGTGTATATAAAAAATAAAAAAAGAAATAAAAAATAAAAAAAGAGAGAATTAAAAAAAGTAGCAAACTGAAAAAACTAAGGCTGGTCGGTATATCAGTTCACACTAAAAACCAGTTTTTAATTTCATTATGATATGAATTCATACACCGCAATACCAGTGAATAGCCTAAACAACGTCCGGAACGAGCGTGTGCGCCAGTGTTAGTGGGGACCCATTTCACTGCAGCACCGTAGGCAAGCTTGCTTGAGCACATGCACAAAAGTTTGCTTCACCATTTTAGCCGTCAAATACTGTGAAACCGTTATGATTTTATATTAAAAAAAAAAGTCATACAAAAATTTGGTCATACCACCCAGCATACACTCAAAATTGACACTTGCTAATTGAGAGAATCCATCTTTCAAGCAATGGTTATTTCCCTTAGTGAACTCATTCCCTGTGTGTGCCTATATACAGCTACATAGTGGCCTGATAATTGCATACACGAAATTTTACAGAAATACTGTAAAAGTTATTACCTTCGGCAGTGGCAAACTCTCCAGAGCTACTGTGACTGCTGTCTAAGACTAAAATGGTAACAGCCAATTTGAAGCTGAAAAGTTACTTCCAATGCAGATGCACTGAAACTAACATGAGAAATTTAAGAATGAGTAAGATAAACCACATTTGCACAACAATTTGCAGTACTTAGCAAACTGACAACATATCATATTTGACATATGTAGCAGAATGAAACAAAGGCTTAAAAGCCTTGATTATTATAATAGTTACATTTCCCTATTTTGCACTGCTCTGTCCTATTAGACATCATGCCCCTCATAGATTGGAATATCACATAAAATATCACATTTCAGTGTCAACAATAACAGGTTTTTTCATTAAAAACGGTTCAAATATTTTTGGTGCTTCAAAGGTTTTGCGTGTGTATTTTTTTGTGTGAAAAAAATTTTAATGGGTGGTTCAAATCCACTGAAGGCTGTAATGTAAGACAAAAAAATTAAACTGGAAATACATTAAATAGTGTAGTTTATTCTTCCTTCATAATCAACTGATCATGTCAGTGGTTAAAAAGAAAAAGTGAAAAGCAGTACGAGTTGGACCATGGATCATTCACATACCTATTGCCCCCAAAACAACGCTATCTTGGTTTGTCGATTTCAGACAATAGCACACATTCATAACACAAACCCAAGGGTTACTGTCCAAGAAAAGTAATTGTCATGACCACGTGGGCTGCTAAATGTCTTAACTGGCTGAATTAGGAGTGCATTATCACAGCTCAGGCTTACAATTGAGGTTTATCCAACATCATCTGTTATAGCTGGAGTTGAACTAGGAAAAGGAAATAGTGTAGTTGTGACTAAGCAAATTCTGATAAGAGCTGTTCACTGCAGCATCACCATGTCTTAATTGAATCTGACTATAGACAAGGCCCCCTGGTTTGGTCATACTATAGGGTCTCACTTCAGAGATTCCATGGAAAAATATTACTGACACACACTAAAGCTCACAACTTCACAGTAAATGTCATATCAGCAGTGTGGTTTTTTTCCCCCCTCTTTGTCCCAATAATACTTTGAAAACTGTGCAAGGTGTTAATTTTTCTCCAATATCCATTAATAGCTTTTGTCAAGTTTCAGGGGCCGAGTAAAATGAGTCAAGTTCTTTGTTCCAGTTTCTCAGTCATTAGTTTACAGGTTTTCTTTTTAAAATAAAAAAATAAATATGTTTTATTAATTGTGGGTATAAATAACAGACTCTGTGAAAATAATCACTAGTTGGAGTACTAGAAAATACAAAGAACAGAATGATGTGAACAGAAAACATGCTGTACTGGCATCACTACTGCTCTGTAAAATAGCATCTGATTCTACTTGGAGAAGTTGTACTCTGCTGCAACACCAAAGAGCTTTCTCAGTAATAAAAAAAATAATCTTGGACCACGTCAATCCTTGTATTACAGCGACAATGACTGTAATTCTTCTACATTGTGGGTTTTGTTAGACAATTTTCACATCTTATATGCAGATCTGAGAGAAACTACAAAACCAACAAGCTAAAAACAGCTTCATTTTTTTTTTCCCCTATGAAACCTCACAGACAACACTCAAAAAACAGTTCCACAGTTCATTCAATACTTCAGATCCAGCTATATAAAAGTCTGAGTGAGGACCTCTTCCTGGAGGGGGCCATTAAATATGCAGTAAGTGAGAAAGGGAGAAAGACGGCAGAGTCAGAACAGGGTGGGATAAGAGGGAGGGGCAGCACTGGAGCGGGCCTGGGCTTGAATGCTCCATTGAGGTTTGGTGTTTTGATGGAAAACTGTGGCAGAGCTGGGCCAACTACAGCAACAGTGGCAGCAAGAGAGGCTGGGACCAGACCAGCCTGTGGAGAGAGAAAAAGACGAGAAGGAGGGAGGACGAACAGCCCTGAGGGAGCAGGACTCTGACACAGCCATTTCTGTGCACAGGTCTCCCACACTAAAGAGGAAGGGAAACAATATGTAAGGAACCAGACCAACTAATGCAAGATGCAGAGGAAATACTTCAGATTACTTTCAGTTCCTCTTAGAATTAATCCAAGCAGATTTTGGCACATTATAAAAGTTTATCTTAGAGACAAATTATAAGCAACTGATTCGATGTTTATAAGAGGCAACGCAGAAAAATAAGACATTTTAAACTCAGAGTAAAACCTGGCAGTATGCAGCTGACATAGCCAAGTTAAGAAACACAGTTGGCTCAATAAGCCAAGCATTACCTTGACTATCCCCTGTCATACAATGCTGCTGTTGTAACTTGTACTAAGGGAAGTTGCAGTAATGTAAAGTCCCCCACCAGAAGCAGAGAAATACAGTTCACAGCACAGCCAGTCGTTGTTGGAGCTGGAAGGGGTGGAGCCTGTCCCTGTCTGTTACTAGGACAGGATTGGACAGTTTGGGAGTTGCCTGCAGGCTGCAGAGATCAGATTGAGGTGTGTCCATTCCAGGAGGTGAAGTACACCATCACGCACAGCAGCACACCCTGAGATGTTAGATTACTTTGGAAAACTTAGCAGAGCTGGAGTACAAAGCTGTGGTGACAGCACAATGTCCTCAGCTGGATTTCTGTGCTAAGTTATAACTCTGGCTTGCCAAGTACCTTATGGAACTGGCAATATCTGCTTTTTAACCAGCCAGCCATTCATCCCACCTAATTACAAGTGAGATTTTTTTTTTTATCTCCACCGTGTAATGACACAGTCACTTGAACAGTCTGATTCATGCTTGGAGCCAGCCAATAGGAGAGAACACAGTGCTTGTTATCTAATCTATATACCTGAGTCACACAATTTGGGTGCACACACAAAAACACAGTCTGCTTGACGTCACTCCTTTCGACTCCCTGCCAACGACAGACGTTCTTTACACCCACACTGTGATTTTCCTTTTATAAACCACTGTCTCCACTACACTCTAGCCTCATGTCAGATGGGATGATGTCACTTTCAATATGTGACCTAAGCAGGGTTACCATGTGGCAATGTGTACACTGAAATATGGATTTAAAGAAAGACGGGATTAAGTAAGTATATGAAACAGAGAGATGGAGGGAGGTGTGGTGTGTATTGGAGAGACAAGACCAGTAGCTTTGGAGCTCAAGCTACAGCCTCAGGGGGAAAACTGTGCCCTTTCTGCCCCAATAAACCTCATCAGGATTCCTGACATGAAGGCCGGGGGATAGACATTTCTTCACGCTATGCTGTCTGCTGTCCTCGAGCACTGGGAAAGGAAGGAAGGTGGTTGAACATGCTACTATGCCAAAATGCTTATAGTTATGAGGTCTACTACATAAACTGAGAACTTTGCTAATCATTGAGCAACATCTCTAAACTCTGAAGATTTTTAATGCACAGATGACACAGTACTTTTCTCCTTTTAATTTTCTTTTCAGGTTGAAGATCATAAAATATTCATTCAAGGACATTATGCTCATTAAAGCAATTTAGCCTGAGAAAAGCAAGATAATTTGAAAAATAATTTGTCACCAGGGGAAAGAGCCTATCCTAGGGACATTCATTGGCCTACAAGAATATGTAAACAAAAGACTGTGATAGAAAAGGTATCCCTGCATACTCCTTGCCTTTACTTTCTGTTCTTGTTTTGGCTATCTGCGATCAAAGCAATGTTATCCAATCAACAAACTGTGGGTAGGTGATACAACTTGTGTTTTTAGACTGGTTCTTGTAGTCAAAAAAAAAAAAGACAGAAAGAAAGAAAAGCAGGCGTGTGTCAATCTATTGAGTCACCTCTGAATCAGCAGAAACAGGCAGTGTAAGATTAATCACAGTGCAGCCGCATGTTGCTGGCTCTCTCTACAATACAGCCTTTCATAGCATACACAGACAACATTCAATTAGAGCATCCCCATCCTGAGGACTCTCAACATGGCAATGAAAATGCATCCAATAAGCTCCAGCCAGGATGCTGCTTTTTAGTGCCAACTATCCATTTCCGGCTATTTTAGACAAAGACAGGCTCCAAAAAGAACCAAAACATAAGCTATATTATATTTAGAGAGTTGGAATTGTGAGAAATAAATAATGTAAAAGTAGTTTCCCTTCACATCTATTGGAGCACTGAGCTTCTTCCCTGCCACTGTTGGTTTGAAGGCAGCAGCCTACTTTTAAGGCCACAAAACCCTTGCATGGACATGTGAGGACTTGACACTTGGGTAAGACGGCTCTCTTTCCTTGTCCCCCTTTTCTTTATTGTTGTGATCCTGTCTTTCATGAAGTGAAAGTAATGTTTGAGCCCTGAAGCTCTTTTGGCTAACAGCACAGAAGGGCAGGATAGTAGAGGGTGTCCACATGCATCAACATCACAGGGCTGGGTGATAGACCCCAACTCCCTCAGCACTCAAGAGCCCCAGCTAATGCCCAGGCTCCACCCACCCAACATCGCCACCCCTGGGTTTGTTTCATTCCTCTCTGCCATCTCTGTCCCATTTCCTAGACATATATTTCTTTCCAAGACTGAGACAAGAAGAATTATTAATATTGGTAAATTGGGGAAAGTAATTTGGTGAAAGTGCAATAGTGAAATATTCTTTACAATGAACCCTAATAAAATGTAGTCATGCCAAAATAAAAATGGAAAAGATATGCACATAATCATAGGTGAAAAAGAGTGAAATGGGGCCTGAGGAGAACAGAGTGTGGTGAAAGTTGGTGTGTGCCTGCCAAAGTGACATCCAGGTGTGACCAGTATTCCTAAGATCCTTATTTACATTATATGCACTTTTGGTGGTTTATATGGTTCACTGTGCACAGTGCAACCATAATGAAGAAAAATTTAGTAATCTTGTGGTTTTGCTGTACAATTTAATGCATCGCTGACAGTTATATGTGCAATAGTAGCAACTCCAGATACTCCAGGTTGACACAAGGTGAAAAAAAACTGCATGTAGGGGATCTAGCTATTTTAACTATTTTATTTCAATATCATTAATTTCAATGATAAATTTGGATCGCAACATCTATCCAAACATAATAATCTGGATAAAATGATTACTTTGTTGCATTTATTTTTACTATGAAGCTCTTAATTTTTCTTGTGTTCTAAACCAAGCACACCCCTTTCCGACAGTTATGCTTTCACCCCTCCCTAAAAGTCACTCAAAGTCACTTGCTGTTTAATGTAGCTCAAGTCATGAAGACTAAAAGTCAACAAGCCCTATCTAGACAAAGCAAACCTCACAAGATTTCCACAGGTGACCCATGGAACAATTTATAACAGTTGCCCTTGTCTCTTCACTTTCACAATCATGCAAAGGCTGGCTGTGAGCTTCAGCTCTATGTTAAATGCCCCATGGGTGCCAGGCTAGTCTCCCAAGGCACACAAGCCTGCTGTCACCTGGGGCTTTCTTTGTCCTGGTCTGCACCCGCAGAAGCCGTTCCCCTTGCAAGGTGGGTTTTACGATATGGTCCTATTTGACAAAATTGTGTCACCCAATAGCTCTTTTTGATTTATTTGTTTCCATTTCAAATACATTTTCTAGATCAACAAATGCATTTAGGTAATGAAAAATTGAGTTAAATAATCATTACAAAACCGACCAGAATAACAATTGGTATTATGATTTTTGCAATAATCGCACTGCCTTAACAGCAGGATGCCATGCCAGTTAATCAGCACTAGACATTTAAACACATTACAAAGAAGACGGGGTAAATGTGCCAGATTGGACAAAATATGGGACAGCTGCAGGAGTGATTATGTAAAGCAGGATGTCAGTGCTACACAGATGCTGAAAGCACAGCTGCAACTGCAAAGAGTATATTAATGTTCTTTTTCATGAAATAAATAAAAAAAAATGCTCATCAAGACTAGGTGCATAATGAGACCAAAATAAATATTCAATCTTGCTTTTAAATGTGATCAGTCATAGCAATTTGGCTCATCATTAAACTGCTTCTCCTTTTTTTCTGTGAGTATGCTAGCCATGAAGCCACTTAATGTACTGAAACTTTTACACTTTATACTTTTTGTAATGTTTTACCCATTGAAAAAAAAAAAAACAGCTTTCAGTGTGATATACAGTGCAATCACAAGCTACAACTTCCAAATCTGAACTGAAAATGAAATGAATTATCACCCACATAAAACAATCAAAACCCATTGTTAATGCAATACTCTATTAATATTGGGGGGGGGGATTAAAAACACCACAACACAGGGACTTGCAGCTACTGCTTAGGAATGAAAAGCATTTATATTAAAAAAATAAAATAAAATAATCATTCATGGTGCAAATCAATCCAGAAACAATAATAAGCAACCCTGTATCAAAACTGGACAAAAGCTGCTATATGCTGACTGAAATAGTACATATACTACATCAACATAACTTGAACATCATCAAAGAAGCTACTGCCCCAAAAAAGCCAGACTACAATGTGCAACTCCACACAAAGAACTTACTCTCAACCGGTTTGATGAAACAAAAACTTTACTGTTTGACCATAATGACCATCATTATGTTCGAAGCACTAAGGATAAGGCTTGCAACGCCATCCCAACCACAAAGCATGGTGGCGGTATATTGCTGCAAGAGTCTATTTCGGTCTATTTCTCAAAATAACACAGCACAATCCAACCAGCCTAACACATACTGTAAGACAACAAACAGAAAAGTCTAAAAGCAATAACTACTGCTGATGAGAAGATAGCAGGAGAGAAACCAGGGAGTGAAGAGAAAGTAACGCAGGCTATGCCAGCAGAATAGCCTCGTTCACATACAACATAGGGTACCTGTGAAAGGCAAAATGGTAATTTAATGTTATCATTTTTCTGCTCTCTAACATATACAGCATGGGAAATAAAATGATGTAGACACATAGACACACAGAATATTGTAAGCATTTGCTTGTCTGCCTTCACACGCATATGAATTTCAGTGGCATCCCATTCTTAATCCACAGGGTTTAATAAGATGTCGGCCCACCCTTTGCAGCTATGACAGCTTCAACTTTTCTGGGAAGGGTTTCCACAAGGTTTAGGAGTGTGTTTATGGGAATTTCTAACCATTCTGCTATAAGAGCATTTGTGAGGTCAGACAGTGATGTTGGACGAGAAGGCCTGACAGTATCTGATCCAATTCATCCTAAAGGTGTTCTGTCGAGTTGAAGTCAGGACTCTGTGCAGGGCAGTCAAGTTCTTCCAAACCAAACTCACTGTCCATGTCTTTATGGACCTTGCTTTGTGCACTGCTGCTCAGTCATGCTGGAACAGGAAGGGGCCATCTCCAGAAGAAGAAGCATGATTCGTCAATTCAGAGAACACATCTCCACTGCTCTAGAGTCCAGTGGCGGCCTGCTTTACATCACTGCATCTGACGCTTTGCATTGCGCTTGGTGATGTCAGGCTTGGATGCAGCTGCTCAGCCATGGAAACCCATTCTGAAGGCCACATGAAGTTTGGAGGTCTGTAGAAATTGACTCTGCAGAAAGTTGGCGACCTCTGCGGACCATGAGCCTCTGTGATTTTATGTAGCCTACCACTTCGTGGCTGAGATGTTGTCATTCCCAGTCGCTTCCACTTTGTTATAACACCACTAACAGCTGACTGTGGAATATTTAGTAGCGAGGAAATTTCTTGACTGAACTTGTTGCACAGGTGGCATCCCATCACAGTACCATGCTAGAATTCACTGAGCTACTGAGAGCAACCCATTCTTTCACAAATGTTTGCAGAGGTAGTCTGGATGCCCAGGTGCTTGGTTTTATAAACCTGTGGGCATGGAAGTTAATTATACACCTGAATTCAATGATATGGATGTGTGACTCAATACTTTTGGA
>JAVDPK010001330.1:259662-299675 GCA_034780415.1 Cichlasoma orientale | reverse complement strand
CCCCCCCACCCCCCCCCCCACCCAAAAAAAAAAAAAACCCCTCTTCTAAAAAGTTGTACCTTGGATTACATGTTAGGGTGAAATGCAGGTTTTCTCCATTGCTGAAACCTATGATCAGAGCTTTAAGTGACTGCTGGGAACTCATTTTAATGCACAGCTGACAGCAGCTGACACAGCTTCCTCGGTATCAGCACTGACTAGATGCAGCAGAAGCATGCTGCATTATCAGGGACAGATGCCAAATACAGGAGACGCATACAAGCAGGCCAAGCTACTATTCATGAGAACATTTATCACAAGGAAACAAACTCCACTGCAATGAGGCAAATATCAACTCCAGTGTCCTGTTATTGAAAACTAGTGGCAACATAATTACTCAATTGGCCCACAGACATAATTATCGATGCTGATACACAGTTAACTGTTGAAGAATTTAGCAAGTTAACCTACCAGATATTTGCCGATCGTGAAATCTCACACCTGTTTTTTTCATTTTATTGTAAGCTGGATGTTCTGAGGTTTTTCAACTGATGAGCAAATTAAACGAGGTGAAACGATCACTTTGGCCTTTATTAGGTTGTGACTGATTCTGGCTTTACAACTGGCAGCTCATTTATGTACGAATCCATGACATTGAATGCATTATTGACAGACTTGTCAGCTGCAAACTGATTACAGACATAAATTAAAACTTCTGTTCCAACAATGAAGACAAACTCTAACCGGCCTCTTTGAGAGTACCTGACCTACAATGACAGATCTGAGGAAAGTGATAAACAGCAGACAACCAGTTTGCCCCCACTGAAAGCTATTGTTAACCATTAGTGATGACACCAAAGGGGTATACTATGACGCAAGATTAATGGCTTAGTGAGTTATGTTGAGCTTAAAGTCAAAGGTTTCTGTGTCACGCAAGTGGCTTTCTTTTTACCTGGCTAAATCACCATGGTAACTGATGCTGAACACATAACCTGTTTCTAACCAGGTTATCGTCCAAGTTTTGGTTTAAAATAAGCTGGAGGCGCCGCATTTTCACAGATTCTCTCATTTACAGCATGTTTTAAGTGCAATATAAATTCTTTGTTAGGGAAATAGGTTTTGTATGTGCAAGTTGTTAAGCCGTACCTTAATAAACCCACTGAATAAATTGCAGACTGTGCATCGCATTGTCACGGGAATAATTTGGTGATGCAGAAAATGTATAAATGTTTTATACTTGATTCTAATCTTCTGCTAAGTCTGTTTTACACTGCTGGAATTGCAGCTACCAGGGCACATGCCAAGAATACCTATTCAATCAATAAAATTCACTTTGATCTGCAAACAACTTAAAGCAATTTCCACATCTCCTTTGTTAGACTGTGGAACAGTAACATTTAACATTTATCCAGTTTAAAGTTTCAGAACTCCAATTTCCAGCCATGACCCTAGAAATAAACAGCACCAAAGAGACACCACTCAGCGATGAAACAATGAACTTGATATAAAATGTTTATTTTACTGCTTTCTGCGCTGAAACACCAGATTAATAATTTTCTGCAGCATTAGTCTCAGGTCTTCTTTGCAACAGTGTTGCATTTTACTGTTATATTTTTTAATGTTCCTTATAGATTTTAATCACTCTTTGACTGGAGTAGGCGAAACTCATAGGGATCATTTTTTGCAGAAAAAGGGTCACATGACCCATGAAATTCCCCTTTTTATGTGAGCGTGCACAAAGCATGAAGCAGAAAGCCCTGCTTAACAGAGAAAGTTGATAATCACTGCTGTGATACCCATTATCTCTAACTGGGGTTTTAGGTTTTGTCAAGCCAGCTAACGCAAAGAAAGCCTGGCTGTGTTGAACTTCATTCGTAGTATACCCCTCAGTAACACTTCCCGGGAGGGCCTCAGGGGTGTGGGAAAATCGTGGAGATCAGCAGAACACTATGACAAAGAGTGAACTGCACGCTAAACTGACCCACCGGCTGGCAGCCCAGCCCCAACAGATACTGAATGCATCCTCCCACCAATGCCAACAGAGCAAAAAAACAAACTGCACAACACTGCACATGGATGGAGAAAAAGCAAGAGCAGGGACACACTAAACCAATTAGTCATTATCACCAACTTTTGTGGAAAACAACCTATGCATCCCAAACAATAATTTAAAGTACAAGCCAGGTACAGGGCTAATTGCATGCATAACCTATAGTGTGCTCTTATACTGTTTTGCATTTTTGTAATAATAGAAGCAGCCTGCATTATGCTCTACTGATAGTTACAGTTATGATTATTAACGACACAAACAAGAAATGATGATAATAATAATAATAAACTGAATTTCCATACACCAACATATACTGACATTGGATGCTTTGCAACAATCCCACCAATACTCAGTCTCAAGATGTCAATCCACACAGTCTGAATAAAGGGAATTTGGCCAGACAAGACATTAGTGTAACACTGTTTTAAGGCTTCACACATTGCAGCAAATATTTGTGATTTTCTGCAACACCACCGTCTTCCACCAACAGCAAACTAAGATTAGACGCTGCAGCATGTAAAGGCTTCTGTAATTTGCTTGTCATACAGATTTGCTGAAGTGATTTTATGCTAGTGTTCAGTAATTCTGCTGATAAAAGCAGCCCAATCCACCAGAAAATCTAAACAAGTTTGCGCACAATTTCATGGTAATGCTATAACACATAATACACACAAAAAATCCACAGACAATAAAAAGAACCACAATAGCAGTTGGTGCCAGCCACTGTTGCCATCAGTGCAGTGGGGGAGGGGGGTCATGTTAAAAAAAATGGGGCTGGGCTTTAGCCTCTAGCTCTAGCCATGAGGATATTTCATATCCCAACCTGTGCAATAAGCTCCCCTCTATTTTGAGTCTGCAACCACATTCCAGTGCATGGGCCTTCTCTCCTTGCAGGTATGTGAAATTCTGGTGGGAAGGCTTGATGCAACACAACAGTTCCACTTCTGTTTTACGGCCAGAGAACATAATTTGAGAATAAATCCTCTTTATTCTCCAGACACAAAATCACTGTAATGATGCAAGGCAGAAAACAGTGATAAAGACACGTCAATAAATTGGGATGGTTCAGACATATCTTTCACTATTAGTTTGTGTATTCTTGAAGGCTGTGACACACTAATTAGTCAGTTGGTCCAGCCTTTGAGTTTAAGGTGACAACTGCCTTAGATAAGGTGATTACTTCACCAGCTAGGGTTTTGTCTAAATCCAGAGATTGTTTTAATAGGTGTAGGAGAGGTTTCGTTTTAAAGGCTTAGAGGTAATAGTGATGTTGAAAGGTGTACAGGGATCACTGTACACTGGATGACTGTTCACTAGCACACAAACAGTGGCAGCCCTTCTCATCCCTTCCATAAGCAGTACTTTACAGTCTGCAGAGAACTCCATTACCCATGCTGAGATCAGCAGCTTCCATCAAGATCTGATGCCCTTCCTTAGTAATTGAATAACAGTTATTACTGAGTATCATCAACATACCTCAGCGCTTTACCTGGACCAGATCAGCATAAGCAAATCAAGGGACTTACACAAAATGTTATGTTTTCATTACTTTGAGGCGTTAAAACAGTGCCTTAATGGAACATAAAGGTCGCTGTTTACTATACCTGTCAGTGAAGCTGGACTGTGTGTCACTCATTGGGCTTCCGGTTCTAGATTTGCAGCAAATTATATCCTATTAACATTTTCCAGAGTGTGATGAGGCGATTTCCTGGAGCGTCTTTCTCTGGCATTCGTCTGGAGTAGGCAGGGATTTTGAGAACGATGCTGGAAATCAGTTCGCTGATAGGCTGCAGCAAGGCACCTTCAAACACTAGATGAAACTAAGACACTACCAGGCAACCAGTACTCCTCGTTAAAATGAAATGGCAGCAAACAATCTACAGATTGTGCAGACCATAAAAATCAATCGGGGCCTCGGTCGAATTAGCAGTCCTACCCTGGCAATAAACAATATTTTAGCAACAATAATAAATATACTGGTGCAGCTGACAAGTTGTTGCGTACGGATAAGCTCCTCGTATGCCTCCTGTGCGTTCACGTCCCAGTTTTATGTATGTAAACAATACGTAACGTATTCCAATGTTATAGACACCTTGGCCCTGCGATGCAGTCCGTCTGCCGAATGGCCTCGGTGTCTAAATGATCCGTGAAGATGCTGGAAATTCCTGCAGTCCCATTTGGTGCTCCTTGCTCCCAGAAATGCCTGTCTGTGGCCGTGGGGACGACTCTCCCGTGACCAGGAGAATCGCTCAATGCCGAGTTTAAACGACCCGTGTTACAAATTAGCAAAACAACTGCAGCTAACAATTAAGCCGGTTAGATTAAAAAAGAAAAAAATGGTTAATTATCATTTAAAAAAGGAGCACAGGTCTTCAGAAAATCCTTTCTCACGGCAAGCTGGCAGGCGTTGAATCTCGCCAGCTACCAGCTAACAAAACAGATGAGCTCTTTCAGCAAAAAAACTTTGCTTCGTGTGCTCTTGTTTCGAGTGCAAACTAAGCAAACTCCCGTTCCCAACAATGAGCCGGCCAACAGGCGAAATATATACATACACAAAAACCTCATGTATTTTCACTGGCTTGCGATACGTCTCCGTGTTATGTCCTCCAAAAAGAAAAAAAGAGCGAGACTCCTTGAGGAAAGAAAATGCAGTGGAGCCCGTTAGCACATCGCAGCGTCTCTTGACTCCATGTTTCCAGAATTCGTCGTTTCTCGGCAGAATTCCGGGGATGGAAAGGCTAAGTGGCCAGCTAACGGGAAAGAAAGTAACAACCACTCCTGTGTAGACAACGACAAAAAAGCGTCGAGGGGCTTAAAACTTTTAGCGAACATCAAACGTTCTTTTTTTTACCAGCGCAAAAACACTGTTTGTATAAGTATATAAGTATAAGTTGTAGAAAGGTACCAAAAAAATCCCACTTTTCTGCCGCTAGCAACGCCCTAGCCAGCTAGCACTTGGAGTCCAATAGCGCTTCCACTAACCACTTCCGCCGGAGGAAAATTGGTTTCAGCATAATGTCAGAGAGGGATCACAGCTGCACAACTGATAACAAGAGCAACAACGACAGCAACCACTACTACTACCAGTAGTAACAATAATACTAAATTCACTCCAAACGTGCCTATTTTATCCGTATAGGATGCAATTATAATAAGCTATGAATAAAAAGAGCAACACCTAAATGGCCGGGAGATTAAATAGTAACCACCAAGCCAAAAACAATTTATAATGTTATAATTTAACAATTTTCAGCTTCTTAACTGTGAAGGCCTGCATGTTTCAGTCTGACTAGTTTTTCAAGTCATTGTGTGCTCAAGAGACAGACTAAGGATGCAAGAGGTGCTTATCAGGCTTTCATTCATGCATTTATATTTATTTTGTTGGAAAATCATCTACAGACTACTCAACTGCTGAAGAGTTGAGCTTTCCAGCCCAAGAGCCATATTCACAGTCACTAATTGTGTCAATATTCAGCGACTCCAGTTGGTGTGCATGTGTATCACTGAAAACAAAACCAAATTGCGGGATAAAAATGATCACATTTTGCCTATCTGCATCATTAAAGTTGTGGCCAGTCGTCTTTATCGATGCAAAGTACCACATTTGATCTTTTTAAATGGCCTGTGCTTCTGGTCTAAATGGTTATATACACACAAATTCTTGAGTGGCTTGTTCTCCAACCTTTTTATCACACAGCCCACTAAAATTCATAACTACTGCAATCTGTATGATTTTACAGTGCTGTCCATTACGCTCCAGTTTCATTAAATTTCTGGCACTCGAAATACAGCATCACACACCCAATTACACTTTGTATTCTAAATAATAAAAACATGTAAAAAAAAAAAAAAAAAGAACTACATGTATGTGATGCTTTGTTTTAAAATAAAAAAAAAGTGTCATTTCTTTCATTCCTTTTTTTTTTGCGGCTCTTATTTTAGAAGTGCCGGAGAACCGTCCTCTTTCCTCGCTGATCATTCATAAATAATTGATATGACACCATCATGTGGACAGCTTGGGCAACTTCAGTCTCCAATAATTCATGTTGAGTTTTACTGGCACTGGATTGAAACGCAGCTGATGTTTCGGTTTAGTTGAAAATTTGCTGTTTAGAGAATACAAACAACATGTCACGTTTATTTTATTTCACTTTATACAGGTAAATGATGAAACCCCGACCTGGAAATGGCTCTTAAGCACGCCGACTCTTGTGTTGAAGGGTTTACAGTACATTGAAAAAAAAAACACACAACACATTAGGAAGGTACATTCAGATAACTAAGGCACACACAGTTAGATTTGTACTTTTTTTGTTTGTATTGGTGATGCACACAGAGATTTCTAGCTGTGGCAGTCAGGTGAACAGACACGGGAAACAAACGGATGGCATGTTTTTAACCTATTATGACAAAAGTAATTTATGCTCATAATTAAAACAAGAATGCACATATAAAATCTGGGCTCAGTCATTATATTCCCTACATATAAAAGTTTCCTGCCTTTATCTCATGGCGGTTTACAGTACAGTATCTCAAAGATTAAGGCAAACACAGTGTAGAACATGTATATCTCAAGACTTGCACACTGTACAGATAGCTCAGAATTAATTTAATCAAAGCCTTGACCATTTCTGACAAGATCTCCGTGAGACTGAAGCATTCAATAAACAACCTATTAAATGAAATTAGCTGGGAGCTATTGGTACAGAGCACAGATGTTGTCAATATGATTACTCACGTGGGGGCCATCCTTACACATCTGGTATAGTAAAATCAATGCAGGTCACCATTTCAGAAAACATGAGCAGGTATTTATAGTTTACAATTTACATAAATATACATGTAGAATTTAAAAGACTCAATAAAACTCTGTAACCTAGAGCTTCACCATGAATTCTTTTACATGAGGGATGTAAAATAAATAAAATGTTGCTTTTTTTATGGCAGGCTCTGGAATAAGATTTCAGACAGCAGACAAAAGCTTAGTAATAATAATAATAATAATAATAATAATAATAATAATAAAAACTAATTAAACATATCAAACCCACTTCAGACTTTCTGATATTACTTATTTCCCTGAGTACCAATCCTAGCCTTTTGATATCATTGAAAATGTTTCACAAGGACCACTGCGTTACATGTAAACTCTTTCTTTCCTAATAGGGAACTCCCCTTTGAAACCAAGAATATGACTAGGCCACAGTTTGCCACAAATTTTCTTCATGTGTTAATACAAAGTGCTTTGGTTTTCAGTGACACAAATTATGTCAATGTTTTTTTGCACCTTTCACGTAATAATCTAGCATGTTTAGCTGCAAAATGCACAGACATTAAACCTTACAAACAGACGCCTTAGCATTTTTATTTTAAAAATCCTCTTTTTTAAATCTCAGTTTAACATAGAGAAAGATGCTTTTCTGCATACTTTCCATCGAGTGTCCAAAGTGAAAAGCAAAGAAACAACATCATATAAATGGATTCTCTTTGGATGTGCAGAGGCCGATCACTCCCTCTTCCCTTCGTGACCATTAGCTGCGAATGGCTCTTGGCAGTCTCTCTGCTGTTTGTGCCAGCTTTTGCTCTTCCGTATGGCAAATCGAACAATGTCCACCATAAAGACCCAGGAAAGAGCGTACATGGCCACTCCGCCACACTTGATAAAGAATCTCGGCCTCGGGGAGATCAGCTCACAGTACAGCATTGTGCCGCCCACGAAGATTCGCATCACCACAAACAGCAGCACAAACAGAACGTCCACAACGTCCCCCAGCAGAGTCCCGTAACGTCCAGTCTGCTTGAGGAACCAGCGTGCCTGCAATAGGGGGTTGGTGATTTCACTGCCAAAGAGCACCGCGCAGGACTCGATGCCAGACTCCCCCAACCAAAGGGTCAACAGAATTCCCAGGATGCTCATGGTGTGGTGGGCCAGCATAACGGGTCCCTCTGTGCGGAAGTACACACACCAGGCCATGTCAAAAATAAAGTAGCCCAGACTCAGCACCATGGCACTTATCTGCAGAGGGGTGTTCTTAGTACCTGGCATCCGCAAACAGAAACAGGCAGGCTTTAGTTAGCTTTTTTTTTTTCCTGAATAGATAAAACAAGTTATTACTGTGACATTAGCATGTAATTGTTAATAATGACATGTAACAACAACAGCTCTTAAAAAGAGTTCCACTTGCTAGTTAAAATTAAACTGTGCTTACTAGGACCTCTTTCAAATAACATTTTAACAGCATGTTTTCAAAGAAAAAGCAACAGATGTTACCTTGAACAACTGACTGAAGTAAGCCTGTGTGCTGCTTAAAGTCTATTTTTAGTCTCTGCATCCTTGCTGTCTTTTAACATACACACAAATTGACAAACTGCATCCCTACCTGGATGAGTGAAAGGCCAAGGTCCATCCACGTAGCCTATGTACGCTGTGATGCAGACCGCCAGGATCCCGTGCACCAGTGTGACGAGGCGACAGTTCCATTCGTAGCTCCTGGACCCGTTAACGTTACACAGGATAAAGTAGAAAGATGCCCAACAGGACAGGCACAGGAGCGCACAAGCAAAAAGCAGAGCCATCTCCTCCTCTGAAGATCAGTCAAACAAAGAAAAACAGCTAAAATCAGCTAAACAAACTCCTCAGCAGTCATTAAGCCAACTTTGAGCCATATTACACGGTGAGAGAAAAATGCAAGGAGGAACTTGTTGCTCTGTAATATCACTTACAGTAGAAAAAGACAGAATCACCGTCCAAAGACTTGGAACTGTGCACTCTTTGTAAGGGAGCAACAATTAGCCTTTGCTTGAACTATAATAGTACTATAGTAGGCCGGCTGAGGGTCTGGTGGGGTGAGGGGGACGTCTCTTCTTCTGCTGTGACGTTTGTACTAGGAGGTGAGACCATGCAGACGGACGAGCCCACCCTCAGTGGACTGGAACAAGATGTACACTTGATTCTCAAAGATTGGAGCTAGTTTCAAAACTGGCAGAGAGGTTACTGGGTGCTGGGTCTCAGACAGTTCCCGAGAGGGACAAAGGCTCTTTCTCCCTTATTATTTGACATCTGCACTAAAAAGTAAACAAAAATGTACCATTGCTGTGTTCGCTGTTATGTTTGTGATGTCCACTTTGCCAGCCAAAAAAATGAAAGATATCCAGTTACTGCAGTACACACAGAAGAGCTTCAAATTCTCATATTTAACAGGCAGGACACTGAACCTTTTCAAATTTGTTGCTTAAACATTACTTAAACTGATGTGTTATTAAGTAATTCAGCTGTTTATGGACTGAGCTGCTAATCATTTTCCTGTTTCACTTGTACAATGGATAAGTGGGATACAGCTGAGGATTATATGATGGCTGGGCTTAAATTTATAGTCATAAAAAACCTGAAAGTTCATCCAAAAAACTCACAAAAAAAAGAAAAACAAGACCAAACAAAGGAAACAGAGCCAATAAAACGTGGGATCTGAATATGCAATGACAAAACTATGTAATGATATAAAACAAAACTATAAATAGCATGCAAGACAAATAAGGTGTCATGTACAGTGCTGTGCAAAAGTCTTGAGCCACCCCTCATTTCTTTCTATTTTACTGCCAAGCAGCCAGACCTTCTTGTAATTTTTGTAAAAGTGGTCTTGAGCAACAGTTCTCCGGGCTTTCTGAAGGTCTTTCACCTAACTCAAGGGATGAACCGGTGTTGTGTCTACGCATAACAGACCACTTAGCAAATTGTATCTTTAGGCACTTTGTCACTAAAAGCCTGTCGCAAAAACACAGTTTTTGTTCCAATTTCTTTAGTCGAATCTATGAAAAATGCCAAAGATAACACAGTTTGATAGGCATAAAATAGTATTTTTGCACCAAGACAGTGATTCCAAAAGAGCTTTTTGCCGGAAACTTGGTATATCTCAGCATGGTGTGCTTTTCAGTCACTAGTGTGGGGATCTTGACAAAATTGATGGAATTATGAACACAGAAAACTACAATCAGATTTTAATTTTTTCCCCCTTCATTGCATTATACAAAAATTGCTACAGAAAACATGTTTTTTATTATAATTCATTTCTTCTGCAACCTGTAAGAGCCTCTGACCTGTGTGCTGCTGGAGGCTCTTCTAGGGTAACTAGCAATAAGGATGAGCCACTAGGGCTGTATTTACTTTTCTAAGAACAGTGAATGCAGATTTTAGTAAAAATAAGGACTAACAGCACAACAATTTCATTGACACAGAAACATTTAAAAGGCCAGGAACTAGCAACCAGAGACCTGGAACGACTGCAATGTTTGCTTCCCTTGCCGAACTAGTTCACTGACGATGACACCAAAGGCATCTGATGCTGATAAAGTGAAAGGGCAGCAGAGCAGGGCCAGAGCTCGTCCCTCAGCCGAGAGGATGCTATCATAACAGGCTAACTCTGCACTGTTAGCTGGCTCTGGGAGCGAGCTAACCGCTAGCAAGCTAACAAAGCGTTGTTTTATAGGGTTGTAACACGTTTAAAAATGCAGTAAAAATCTCATTACCTTGACGGTGCACATGTGGCTCTCTCTCCCTTTTACATCTTGGTTGTTTTGTGTCTCCTGAAGTGAATATACGCTTCTAGAAGACCGAGGCAGGTTTGTTTGGACACACACTAGCTGCTATTTGTTGTCCTTTATCTGAACGTCGCCGGGTAGCAGCAGCAGCAACAACAGCCTCCTTCAGCATCCTTTGTATCCCATTACATGTGGTCGCATTTTTATGTTGTGCCACTATTAACTTACTAGCATTATAAAGTGGAGTGTATTCTGCTTATATTATCCAATGCAATACCATAATTAGAGATTATAGCAGATTTATGGAATATTTTGTAGGAAAAGCAGGTTTCCATCCTCCTTGATGTCTTTCCAAAGCGATGGCAGGCTCTTTTATTCTGAGCAGTGGCGACACCGTGTGGACAATAGCAGGAATTACAACCTGTGCCTCCCCCGGGGAACAAAATGGAAGACTTGCATAATACACCTGGGTGCAAAACCTGACCGTGTACTCGAACAAGGCTTGAACTTGAATGCACACCCAGGAGCAGATGTGCACAATCATGCCTTTGTTGTAATCCCTTCGCCCACGCCACTCCCCCTTCCATCCCATATACCGTCTAATGAAAGGCTCAATAAAATGTCCCCAACACACCACAAATAATTTTCCACTTGTCCACGCAGTGCAAAGAAGGACTTTATTAAAACAAGTAAAACTGCTCTTAAATGGTACATTACCTAATTGCTTCATTTTCTCCTTATGGCAGCTTTTTTTTTTTTTACAACATATTAAAAACTCTTTCATAGAAAAAAAAATATATGTTTAACAATGTAATCTACAATTACATAGCAAAAACATCAGTGGAAATGTTAAGGCACTTGATCACCAGAGAAGGCCACGATAGAAGTGTTTCAACTCATTTGGTTCTTTAGTTAGCAGGACATACCAACACACTAAACACAACTTTTTTCTTTGTTTGTTTGTTTGTTTGTTTCTTTTTTGCTATGGCAGTAAAAAAAAAAAAAAAAAAAAGGCTGAAGTTAAGATGGAGGAAAAGCAGTCCCAAAAAAAAAAAAATCCTACTTGAACCTAGTGCTCTAGAGAACAGACAGACAAATTACATTTGGTCCCACAAATTTAAGAAGTGCTCCTTATCAGGGGCACGAGATGCATAAATTATAAGCATTTAATTGTGACGTGAACAGACAAAACCAGAAAACCAAGAGGCACAAGCCTCGCAGTGAAATCCAGTGGACCAGATAAGAATTTAAAAACGCTGGTTAACCAGAAGATGGCAGTGCAGATTATTAAAGTGCCTACCTACACCGAGGCTTGAGCCAATCCTCACATGGGAAAAACAAACAAACTTGTGTCTAGAAATTGAAATATTATACTGCTCGTTTGGCAGCGTTTCTTTTGACTTTGGTTTGACACTTTTTAAAAAGACTTAGAGCGGTGTGAGCGGTGGGCATCAGGTGTCCCCATGGGTAATGACAGAGCAACTAAATCTGTCCTATTAAATATGACAATTAGCCTATTTTTTGTGTGTGTGTCGCCATCTATGCAAAAATGAAAACAGGCCACATATAAGCACAGCGTATGCATGAGAAACAACAGCCAAGAGGTTACCCTGAAATGTGTCTGAATACTTTGTGTTACTGTGGGATGTGCGGTTTTTAGAACGATGGACTTCAGAAACTGTTTCATGCGAACCGGAAAGAAAACAGATGAGGTTATTATATTAAAATTTTTTTTTTTTTTTTTTTAAATAGTCCTCCATAATTTCACTTTGCAACCAAAATAAATAAAGCCAGCATTGGAGAATTTGTTTTTTCTTTGTAAGCGTGCTTACACGGCGTAAACCAGCATTTAGCTGGCAACAGACTTGTTTTCACAGAGCTTTATAAGACCGAT
This sequence comes from Cichlasoma orientale, assembly GCA_034780415.1. Lineage (NCBI taxonomy): Eukaryota > Metazoa > Chordata > Actinopteri > Cichliformes > Cichlidae > Cichlasoma > Cichlasoma orientale. The sequence goes on along the minus strand of JAVDPK010001330.1, from coordinate 287,217 downwards.
AAATCCACCGTCCAAATTTTCCTTCACCTGGAGGGAAGAATTTGTTCGTCGACCTCCTTTGACTGAGAGCGGGACAGTGCTGTTCCTCTGCTGGTGTTCAGCCGTCCACCTGTGTGCATATCATAGCTTGTTTGAGAGGTCTGAGAGGTTTTGTGTCATTCGCTCCACTCACTTTCCCAGAAAAGGCACAAAAGTGACAGCTTCTTGGCAAAAAAAAAGAAAAAATAATGACATTAAGGCTGACAGCAATATGTCGTTTTCCCACCAGAAACGTTTTAACATTAGTGACTTTGCTGCGTCTTCCTTAAAAGGTTTTGGTCTCATTTGGAACCTGAATTTAGTTCTACTTCAGCACGAACATCTGGATCTCAGCGCTCCCCACCTGACACAGCTTCACTTGACGCGATCTAAACCGAGGTCCAGCGTCGCTGTGGTTACTTTGAATAGCATGGGTGGAGAAGCATTGGCTTGGCTGGCAAGTTTAAAAAAAAAAAAAAAAAAAAAAACAACAAACGCTTATTCTCGTTTTTTAAAGATCCGCAACGAAACTCTAGGTCTCCTCGTCCCACAGGCAGAGTTGTTTTTGGGGAACGTAGTAGGTGAAATGGTAGCCCTTGCTGCAGCTCTTGATGCCACACTTGTAGGTGGAGCCTTTGCCCGTTGTATCCCGGCTGCGGCAGTACTTCAGCAGGCATGGGTACCACTCCAGACGCAGGCCGTATGTACAGAGACACGGCTGCCACAAGTCTTTAGTAGAATGGCAGGCCTGAAAGCTGAGCTGCTCTGTTGTTTGGGGCAGGACCTCAAATATGGAGCCATCCACCCCTGTAACACAAGCAGAAGGGAAGCATGTGGCAGTTAAAACAAAGAGCACGTCATCGCACGTTTGCGTGAATCACCCCCTTTCTGATTTCACTCAATTAAATGCCGCCGCAGATCTAGAGAGGGCACACAAAGTGGCATAAAACAGGCGAGGTGGTTGCAGTGAAAGGGCAGCTTTGTTATGCTAAGGAGATGCTACCGTCGTTCCCTCTGCAGATAACGGCGCGGAGCGCTCGCTGAACCATGACCATCAACATTGTTTCCTCAATAACAAAGCTGTCAGCTGACAATAGTGCTGTCATATGAATTCTCCTCAGCTCGAATAATTTGGGTTTCACGGCTGTAAAGAATCCGGATCCCGCTGCAAAACTGCTTTTTGAAAACAAATGGTTAAAAAAAAAATGCGCCGAATCTGTGAGATAAACAAAATTAATCTGCATACGCGCGCTCTGTTCCAAAGTGTGTAAGGAGGCCGTGCGGATAGCCAAGGGGAAACCTAGATAGCGCGCGCAGTCACGCGGCCTTATCGTCGAAACCGCACAAGATAATAGTGGAAGTCGTATCGCTAAGGCCGAAGTGGAAAGAGGTGTCTTGGAGAAAGAAACAGGGAAGATAGTGTTGAGAAGATTAAGAGCATTAGTTCAGAAGCGTACGCAGAACATGGAGACAATCTGGAGAGGAGAGAAAAGGTGGGGGTGCAAAAACAGACGAACATTTTGCTCAAAGCACCTCCAGAGCTTACGTAAGGCTTAATAATAAACAAAGATCAGACGGCCGCTGACCTTTTTCCAGCCAGTGTTTGACATCTGCCTCCCTGGTGTAGATCGCCTCGCGAGCCTCGCTGCACATGTTGTGGATGTGGGAGCTGAGGTGCCAGGCCCGACTTAGATTGACCGCCACGCTCATGGTCAGCTGCTCCAGTCCTCGCCGCTCCTCTGCCAAGCGAATGGCCCGGGGATTTTTCTGGGAAGACAGAAACACCCTCAGATTCTCCGCAACATATAATCAGAGTTCCCCCCCCCCAACTGAAAATCTTCAGAGCACAATATCCACTGTGTCATACCTGCCTGAGACGGGCCATGGACTCGCTGGGGATGATCTCATTGCGGTTGAGGCGAGAGACGAAGCACAGGGCTTGGTACTGGTTCTGCCCTCTCTCCAGCTCGCCCAGGATCAGCGCTCGGAATATTTTCACATCCTGCAAAAGCCGGTGGATGAGAAATGACAGGCTGAACAGATGACTCCCAGAAGGTATCAAAGCGCTACACGAGGCAAGGTTATGATAATTTATTGTTTATATGGGGCGGATCATCCAAATTAGAACAGATATTGTTTCCATTACGGTACTTAAAGAGGTTCAGAGATGTCCAAACATCTGTCTACTCAAAGAAACAAAGGGTTTATATTCACCTCACCCATAAAGCCTCACATGACAGCCTGTTGATACTTTTTATTGCCTGCAGACCTGAGCAACGGGGCTCCAATAATGCTGCGGGATTCTGCACTGTCAAATTAAAGCTTTCCAGCCTGTTTCTTGTCAGTTCTGCTAGAATTTCTCACATGCTCTAAACGTTCTCCACGCTGCTTAAAGTGGAGCTGTATTAGTAGCAAAATGCAGATAGTGGAAATTCACACACACCCAAAAAAAAAAAAAAAAACAACTAAAAACACACACATAAAATGTGTTGCTGTTGGCAAATGTGTGAGAGATCTGGCACCAAACCAAAGGCCATAAAGAGTTCGGTGAGGGGCGAGGCAAAGCATGATGGGAAGCTCAGACAGTGGGGAGAGCAGAGCAGTAGACCTGTCCTCCTATTCATTAGAAGCCCACTCCCCCCTCCTTGGCTTGGGCTTCAACACAGACTCACACACACACAGTCCCAAACACCCCTCCTCCGCTTTTCACACACAAGTCTGAAGCAAACAGGCTGCTGAGGAGTAACAGTCTGAAGGCTTTCACTCCCCGAGCAGGAGGAACTCTGGAATAGATAAACAGCCCAGAGATAACCCCACTGAGTTCTTCTTAAGCTCTTCCACTTCCTGTATGGAGAAGAGTACACACTGGCAAGAAAGCAATGCATTCTGCCTCACAAGTGTTTACGCTCCGTGGTTCTTTACAGGCTGCTTGGATCTTCACTCTAACAGCCACTTTTGTCTGTGAAAAGAGATTCTGGCAAGTGCACAATGCAAGCACGGGCATTACACAAGACAATCATGCAATCCTATTTGACCCTTGGAAAGAAAACCACTAAGCAAATATTGGTCATCTCTCTACAAGCTGCAAGAAATAAGGCAGTGGAAATGATATGCCTCAGTTTTTCCTATGCTCAGACGAAAATAAGATAACATCACAGAGCGGAGGAAGAAATATATCACAGTGGACAGAGTGAGATTTAAGGAAGTGGGAGTACGATGCCGACAGAGAGACGGACAAGAGGGCCATTTGCCCTCAAGTGCAGGAATAAGCAGAGGCCACGACTTCAAGACCTCCCATGCTGCAGACACATGGTGCTACGCTGGGACACCATGTGGGAAGAGGGAGGGAGGGACAGAAAGTAGAGGAAGGTATTCGTGTCAGCCACATGGATTTGCCCCAGGGCCCTCTGGGTAATTACAGAGAAGCATGGCAGCTCCACTAGCTCTGCTTCTTTGGAAGTGACTCAACAGTAAAGTGAAGACACCGATCCCTTCCTCTAGTGTCATTATGTCGCCTGATTAATGATTGTCTAATTTCTACTCTGGATCTAGGCCAAAAGGACAAAGGTAGAGCAACAGTGCTTACTGTGGCAACTTTTATTGATGCAACTTTGCATCAAAATGACAACATCTGTCTTAAAATACACACACACGCGCGCGCACATTAAGACTCTTATGTATGCATAAGGTTCATGGTTCATGGTTGGTGAAACAACACACCAGTGCTGAGAACTTGTCAGCTCAGGTGGCGCTTAAATAAAACGTAACACAACAGAGTCAAACAATTATATCATCTCGACATTTCCATCCAGACAGAAGCTGTCGCTGCCCGCCCGAAAACCAGCACCGTCTGGGATGTGTGTGTGTGTGTGTGTGTGTACACTGACTCATGCGCAGACACACTCAAATGCTCGATAAAGAAAACACAGCAAAAGAGCGAAACGCGAAGCAGTCTGATTAAAGGAAGGTTTACACCTGTTGTTATGATGACGGGCAATATCACTAGGAGAGAGCGCGCCCTCGACTGACTGATCAAACAGCCGCTATCTCTTTTTACAATCTTCCGAGCGGGAAGGTGTTTTTAAAAGTCGGCGAATTATGCAAACAGAGCACTGACAGAAGATCAGACAAACGTGAGAAAGGGAGGAAATGCGCTTCTGTGGTCACAGTATGGAGTAATCCTTTCCTGTTGTAACAGAACCTGCCTCATCTGTCTGATGGATATAAATAAAGATTTAGTCAGTTCCCGATAAAAATGTGTCACATTGCCAAAAACTAGACAAAACAATCGCTAGCAATGAATATGGGAAGAAAAACAATAATTCAGCTTTAGGGTAGCGAAGTCAAGAAGACCTGCTAGAGCTTGAAAACGTGTCCTTTAAAAATCAAAACTACTGCCTAAAGAGGAGGTGCCCACATCCTGAAAATGAGTCACCCCCCTTAAAAGAGTATTTACACCTTCAAAAAATAATAATAATTTGCTGACCAACGTGATAGAAAATAACCAGCTTTGGGCATTATGAATTAAAAGGGCAAGGTTTTCCCATCTTGAAAAAGGCTGGTGATACCATAATCAAAGGGCAGTATAGCCTTGAGTTTGTTTTTTTTTTTTACTCTAGCAGAGCTGCGTAAATGTCAGGGTGGCTATAAATAATCCACACAAGTGCAAATTCCTTAACATTGCTCACATACACCCAGGACTGAGTCCATTTGCAGACAAACTACCACTGGCCAACAGCCAAACAAGTCTGCATTCATGCAACCTGATTAGTGGGTCATACCGAACCCTGTTAATCAGGAGAGAGGGGCCTGTTTCATTGGCGGTTACCTTCGGTGGGTGCGATTATTTAAGAGGCACACAAAAGCCCATTCAGACACTCAAAGCGTGCCATTTACAGTGAACATTCTCAGACACTGTAACCCGGCAAGACAAATTCTGTCTGCTTGCAGAGTATTTACCTGGTTTATGGGCTGTTAAAATGGAATTGTATGAAGCCCATTTAAAAAAAAAAGAAGCACATTTTCTTTCTTGCACAAGAAGTGTGGATCCTCGCTTAGTGTGCCACACTGCCTGTACCAGCTCACACTTGATGCAGGGATGGATATTCAAACATGCACAAATGCACAAGCGCACACGCACACACACACACACACCCCACAGCAGTATGTGACCCCTGTGCAGGGGGTTCTTCCTGTTTTCAAATCCCCACTAAGACCGTGTCTGTTGATAAGGCTGATGGCTGGCTGTGGAGGACTGCTGGTAAGCCACGCTCTGATGAGTCATTTGGGATCAGTGTGGGTATTTGACTGGGTCTGATATTTTTTTTTAATGTTGTTGGAGGTAGAACCAAAAACTTTCCATAATATGTATTTTTTAAATTAACACAAGATTTAAGTCAAGCTTGCAAACAATTTCAGTGCAAACGGCACACAAAATCAGCACCGCGCAACCTTCCTGTTTATTCATTTGTCTTCAGTGATGCAACCTTATATTTACTTTTAAGATCCCAAACCTGCGTAAATGGCTCTGACTGCCTTTTGAAAACATGTGGATTTAGCATGTTTGGTGGTGGGGAGGGTATTTGCCTTGGTGTGTGTGAGGGGAGTCATTCAGAAAAAAAAAAAAAAAGCAGCACAGGTTCTGGCAGGGATTAAACATCATTTTGGGAATCGGAGGGAGAGACACACACAGACAAAAGGAGCAGGAGAAAAGCCACTGAGCTAAGGCATGCTTTTAGCTGACGTTAATTACAGACGCCCCAAAGGCAGGAATGCGGAGTCACATTTAGGTCTGGTCACACCTGGCTGTCCAAAGAGCTAACCAATTAGTAAACACAGCTAGTGAATGGACAATCAAAACACTGGAAGCCATGGAAAGAAAGGCTATTCCCCTGACAACAATGCAAGGGAGCTTACTTTTCCCAAATGCACGAGCGTTAATGTTTGGGTGTCACACGTGAGTTCAGAAATACAACCAAAATATTTTAAAGACAAACTGTGCAGACCGCAAGATTTTTATTTTTTTTTTCCCCCATTCACGCAGAATCTGGATACAATTAAGTAGACACACATACTGTTTACAGGGTCTCTGCATCCAGGAAATGAGAAGGAGGCAAACAGTGAGCGCTAACAGGAAAGGAAATGAGGCAGATAGATAAGGCATAAACAATAGAGATGGCCATAGTCCCATTCAACCTTCACTAGGACAGCTCCACATATTTCATATCCGGTTTCAGGAACCACAAAATAATGGCATTATTCTAACTACACAGATTCATAATGGATTTTTTTTTATAAACAGCAGATATTTCAGTAACACTGAACTCAAACCATTATACTTTCCTTGCCTTTTATTTTATTTTTTTTATAGAAAATAGAATCTGTTTTATGACAGGAAATGTGACACAATGTCAGATTGTTTGACAAGAAAAAGGGTGATGTAATGCCTTCCAGGGTGTGGACGCCATTGAAGACTACCTGAACTGTTACTGAGCTAAAACACAATAAATTAGTCCTATAACAGGGAAGGCTGTGCTACCCAAATGGAGAGATGCACGAATTTGACAGATCACGCCGTCAAAAGATCTGGCACGGTTAAGTCCTTTGTCAGTTTCATTACCAACTCCAATCCTAAACCATCTGTAGTTAGAAAAAATTACAACTATGTACGCTGCGAGCCGCAAGCGCCGTCATCCTGTCCATCAAAGGCTGCTACCACAGCACTCTGCGGTCTTCTGTCCTGATCAGTGGGGGGAAGGAAAAAAATCTGAAAAGGCAGATGATAGCCATCTCTCTGCTCTGGTCTCTTTCCCAGGGTGCATGTGAGAAACTGTTGAAATGGGAAGCTCTTTATCAGCAGTATTACAGATGAACATCTGGCCTGCTGGTCAGAGGGGGAGGGGGGTGGATAAAGGATAAAGACACCAACAGGGGCAAAGAGGCCACGAGAGGCCAAAGGGGGCCCATGTGGAGCCTTGAATGATTCAGTCAGCAGGGAACAAAAGGTGGCCATGAAAAAATAAATAAATGTAAGTTCATCTTTAAATTATTAAAAATTAATTGAAATTTTGCTCCACAAGATTTGAATGTGTTAAAATTGAAAGATGTCAAAAATGCTCTCTCAGAGATTCAAGACAGGAGTGCAGAACTATGCAGTCACTCATCTGTAGAGAGTATGTTTCTCACACACACACACACGCACACACACACACACACGCACACACACAAAAGGGAAGCAGTGTAGGAGGAGAGGTCTTCAAAGTTACTCCATGGAGTAAACAGAATTTGCCACATGGACGCCTGTGACTCACAGATGACTCACTGTCACCTTTTACAGCAGCAGCGTGGAAGCCTGCCTACTCTGAACTGTGCCTGAAACAACAGCATTTCCTGGAACAGGTGACACTTACCTGTAAAAAAGACTTTACAAGTTTGTACAAGTGACAAAGAGGGGTATTTCAAGGCTGAGTAAGAGGCGAGGTGTGTCGGCCAAGAGGAAGAGAAAAAAAAAGAAGAAAAGCAGAAAATGTTGTTGCTGCACTGACTTGTAACTGATGTGAAGTACCTGCAACACGGGAAAAACAACTGGCAGTTGTGACTCTTGGCAAACCTCTGAATTTCACACACACACACACACACACAAAAAGAACAAAGTGGACTGCCAGCAGGCCTCCCACGCAGGAAAAAGAGTTTGCCTGATAGCACATACAATTAAACAATTCCAATGGCCCATACTGCATATGAACAGAACCAGGAATCAGCACCTGCCTGAATGGGTCACTGTGTAACCCAATGAGAGGGCACACAGAAAGGGTTCCCAACCTGCCTCCTCCCTACCCTCAACTTTCCTTCTGTGTTTAACATTACACACGAGGGTGTGTTTAAAAAAAAAAAAATCTCCAATTCATTCTTACAGGAAGCTTATTTTTGGGCGTGTCAATAAAGCTTGTGTGTTTTGAAGACAATGTACACTGCAGTGAACTGACCTGGTAACACAGGCCTGTGCAGTGAAAGACAATCTGGTTTGTAAGGTTCAATGAAGTAAAATTAAAGCTGGCGCTGACGTGCTCATCTGCACCACAGAGCCGCCATTTACGAAATCCTGACCCAGTTAACATGATAGTGGAAGGTGCTGCTGAACCATCAGCATAACAAGGGGGTCACTCATGTCTCCAGTAATTTGGATATGTTTCAAATTTTCCTGTACAGAAAAAAAAAGGCTGAAAAAAGGAAAAAAATAAGTTGATTTTGGATCAACATCTCCTTTGTTCTCCTACAACCCTCGTTTCAACATCTTTCCAATGACAGCATTTTGGTGAGAGCAGCATACTCTCAGAGCTATTCACCCAAACTAGTAAAAACACTAGCGTGGGTGGAAGCTTTTCAAATTTCCAACTAAACGATCGTATCAGTTGTTTGTTCCTGTCACCTGAAACTACGTATTTTTAGTTTAAAAGAGCAAAGCAAAAAAAAAAAAAAAAAAAAAAACACCGAAAGTTAACACCGTCTGGGTTTTGTGGTTGGATTTAAGAGCATTCACATCTGGTGACTTAGATACATACTTGCTGCACTATTGATCAAAAGCACGCCTTGAACGTACCGAAAGACAACTCGTATGTGTGCAAGTATGTGTGACGCCACCAGTTCTGACAAAGTATGTGACAGCGACGCGCTTACTCGCAGAGCTGCTATAGGTCGCTTAACTTTGAAAGGTAACTGTAAGAGTGCTCCGTGGTGCAATGGTTAACACAGTCACCTGACGTGCGAAAGATCCCTGGTTCAAGACCAGGAGGACTCACAAACCCAGCCTCAAGGGGTCACAAGTTAGTATACTCCTAACGGATGGATGAATGTTGGGAAGCTGGTGTCTAACCAGTTTCCTCTGAAATTGTTCTGCATAATAAGAACTATTTGTAGGCCAAGGTGCATTTTACTGTAGATGTGCATCCCAGACAAACTGTTTCACCCAAGATGCACAAGTCATTCACAGTTCACTGACAAAAACCCACTTGATGGACATAAAAGACAAGACATCCAAAATCTGGGAAGACCCAAAACAAGCTGTCAAATATGAGAGATATTTCCCTTCCATTAACCTTAAGACTAATGGTTTATGTTCAGTCCTGTGTTGGACCAGCTACCTTCTCTATTCAAAGCAACATCTCTGTTGAGATTTGTCTCATAGTGCAAAAAAAAAACAAAAACTACACACTGACATTAAACATTTCATCATGATATTTCTGAGCTGCAGACAGATTGCTGCAATTTTACATAATTTAGAGTAGACCCAGCTGTAAATACTTCATCAAGAAACCAGGCGGGAATGAAAAACTCCTTTGCTGCATGTTGAAGAAGTTTAACCTACAAATGCAATTACAGAACAAGGGGATAGATAATCAACTCCATCCAACTCAGTTCTGCCTGTATTTCATAAAAAAAAGCAATACCATAAATCTCCGGCGCTTTGAAGTGAGTAGACAGCGGCATCGAAACGCTGCGATCCAGTCATGACACGGAGGTGTCACGACCCAGCTAAAAACCACCTTTTCATCTTTTCCATATGTCTGCAAACCATCAGAGGAGCCCAACTGAATCGCTTTACGGCTGATACGCAGTGATTCATTGCTTGGATAAGGTTGACTAAACTTCCCTCTCACATTTTGCAGACCACTTCGCCAGTGTCTAATGGCTATAACATGTACCATCACATTTTGCCACGTACTCACAAGGCAGTAAGAAGGCTGCTGTCTCATGACTATTCACAAAGAGTTTGTTTGCAAATGTCATGACTGTTTGGACGAATGCATTCACTCAGCGAGCAGGACCTGCTCTTCCAAAGAGACGCTATCAGTCTAGCTATCCATATTTTCTGTGTATCATCATTATAACTCAGTGTTTAACATCCCTCTTAAAACACTCCGCTTCCCACAGACGTTCGTCTGAACTATATATTCATGGCAGCTGGAAGTGACAGCTCATCCAACTTTCCATAAATCTTGGAGATACTGCACAAGACTTGAATGAAAACCACATGCAGGAGAAACGAGGAGGGAGCAGGAGACAGAGAGGGGGGACAGAGGGAGACAGAAAGAGAGGTGGTGGGGGGTGGGGGGGGGGGCAAGAGGCTGACCTACAACTGTACAGATAAATCAGGCAGCGGAAAAGTAAAGCGATCTAAGAGGTTCTGTTGGCTGTATTCAAATAAACCAAACCATATGTGCAGATGTGCGCTGTGTGTACGGACGTGTGCACGCGTGAAGGGATACAGCAACACCGGGCGCCTGCACAGTCAAGAAAAGGCTCCCCGCGCTCAGATCACTGTACGTCGCTTTCTGTCTGTGTCACCAACGATTGGGGGTGACGGCCTCTTCTCTTTCAACTCTAAATTAGCTGTTTTGGTTAGTGAACCAGACGTGCAGATCAAAAAGGTCAGACATGCCCACTTAATCCTGGTAAATCTCCCCCTTCTCATCTCGCCAGCCTGTCAGCTTCTGTGTGACAGCAACCATCACAGACACATGCCTTTGCTCTGTGCACCTCAGAGTCACCCCCCCCCCCCCACCCAATGCAAAGCAGTTGTTTTTTTATCTTGCAGGACAGACAACTTCATGAGTCTCCAAGCAGCCATTGTTAAAAGCAAAACAGTATCATCTTTCCAAAAATAAAATAAATAAAAAATTATGACTGATCAGTTTGGGACACTTGATCTGCTGTCTACTTTTGGAAGAATGCTAAACATGGCCATTTATGATCAGCTCTGAACTGGACCCTTGAGCTGCAGGGGTTTGAAGGCCATTGGGGTCTGTGGGCGTCCACATCTAAGGAGCAACAGCTGTCTTGACCTCGGTGAAACTCAGCTGTGATGGAAGAGCATGAATGAAACTTTATACTTCGGCTTATGCAGGGTTTACAGTAACTGCTCTAGACCTTTTTCTTTCTTTTTTTTTAGGTTTCAGGGGTGATTTCATTTGAACTCCAGATCTGTGACCCTGTGTTAAGGTTAACAATTTAGCTTGAACCAAGAGGCCAGTGCAGCTGATTTCAACATCTGAGGGCTACACAGGTTTGGGGCTAATTTCATCAGAGTAGCTATCAGGAGTTCTGATTATGTGAAAGGTACGTAACCCTTGATCAGATTTTGCTTTGCGGAGGAACAATAAAACTCCAATCTGGACCGGATTCCCAAAGTAAGGGTGTGTGTGAGAGAGACAGTGTGTGTGCCTGTGGGAGGGGTGGATAGTGAGATTTGGGACCTTTGGACTGACTTTAAGGATCAGTGCCTCTCCTCACCTTTCTACCGATTATAGTTTTCAACACACCATTTAAAGATGCAACTTCTTATTTTACAGTGGGGGTCTCCTATAGTGACTTCCAGGACCACTGAGGGGAACAATGAAATTAAGTTCTTTGTTAAGAAGTTCTGATTCAGGGAAAATTTTGCAGTTATTCAATAATTGAACAATTTCAGCACGAGCAAGGGGAAACGTCCCCTTCAGGCAAAATGCGTTTAGTAGTAAGCAGGGCAACCCCTTACCCGTTTGAAGTCCACCACAAAGGTTATGAGCGTCCCATCTCCCTGCTTGAATTCGACTGATATCGAGTCTTTCTCGCTGTCCGCCTCCAAAACCTCCTCGGTCACCAGTCCGTCAGAGAGCCGGACCCGGACCCGCAGCTCTGAAGCGAGTCCCACAGAGACGACCAGCACCAGGGCGCAGAAACGAGTCAGTATCCGAACTGAAGCCGCAGAGATGCAACTCGCAAACATCCCCAAAGACGCAAAACTGTACCCGACAGAGGAGAAAAAAATCGCGGCGAGATCCAAAAATCTCCGCTCATATCCCAGCTGTGCTCTTGTGTTGTTCCGTCAAGTCTTTTCCTTCATATTCAAAGTTTAATGGGTCGCTCTTTCATACGGTCCCCCAACACCACCACCACCACCGTGTGTCTGTGCTTTCCAGAATCACAAGCGCATTCATAGGAATCAGACGACAAACGTCCTCTCTGGAATCTCTCCCTTTCACTTCTGGGACCAGAGTCCTTCCATTGAAAGTCTCTCGCTCCGGTCTTGTTGATAAGATCATGCGCACTTCAGCTCCCTCCCGCACCACAGTCAATAGTCCGATGATTGCAAGTCGCTTCTCATTCTGCTTTGCGTGGATGTTCACGTCTTCCCTCTCGCTCTCTCTCGCTCTCTCTCTCTCTTTTTTCCTCCTTCTGAAACTCACTCAGTCCCCGTCACTTCCTATCCGTCGGTATCCCGCTGCTCGCCTGGCCTCCAAACTTTCTGCGGCGTGTGAGTGAAAAGAGTGCAGTGTTGGTAGTAAACTCTTAAAGCCATACCACCCTCGGAAAACTCTGCCCATCCCCCTAAAGGGCTCATGTGATCCTCAGGCACTCCACAGTTAATAATACCCCCCACCCCACCCCCCAACAATTATAACAAAGGTGTTTGCAGGGATTTGTAAGTCATAGCTCCGTGTGTGCCGCTCATGCCATGAAGGGATAAGCAAACTATGTTGTGCAGCTGTGATCATAAAGCAAACAATAACTAGCAGCTAAAAAAAAAAAAATCTTATTGTTATAGATGTTTTCTTAAGTTAAAAAGCCTGCAGACGTGTTATCTTATGGAGGTAATATTGGATTAAATGCTCTAAAACATCTTGGCACATTTTGGAAAATTAACCTCACAAATGAGGAAAACAGATATTTTGTTGTTAATCTCCATTTTTTTTCCCTGTAACTTGTATACAATATTAATTTTATTCCTTACCTTAGTCCACTGCAATGCAAAAGGGAAGCACTGTAGTCTAGTAACCAGTTTAAAACTGTTTTTTTTAAAGCTCACTTTCTAGTTTTTCAGTTGTTTATGCATCTGCCTAATCTCCCTGAGACATGTGTAGCCCCCCTGTATTTATGAATTCAGTGGCAGTAGCGTCTAAAATAAATCTGGAGGTAATCACTGCTTTTGATGACAACATGTAGTTGAGTCACAGGTTTCAGCTGAAGGGGAAAAAGACAGTCGCTCCTTTATTCCTCTTACGTGTATTATTTCATTTTATGATGCCCCCGAGAGAAAGCTCGACGAACCCGAGGTGAGAGCTGGCAAACAGATAAAAGCTGATTATCTGTAGGAAGATCGCAGCGCCACATGAAATGGTAGATTACCACTGTATGTATGTGTGTGTGTGTGTGTGTGTGTGTGTGTGTGTGTTGCAGATGGAAGTTTGACATCCATGCAGTAATTCTGATATCTCCGCTGGCTGCTGCACCGCACCCTGGGTGGGCTAGGCCCCGGTTTGGTGACCCTAAACGTCGAAGCACTCTAAAGCTGCTGTGACCAAGACATGGTCGCTCCAGTGAAGAGGAAAACAAACAGAGAAGCCATTAAGCAGAGCAAACATTGTTAGGTTTGCCTGGAGAGACCAAACTGGGCCCTGGGCCCTCATAGACTAGAGGAGGGGAGGTCAGGCCAACACACCCCTTTGTGATGGAGGTTAGCTCTCAAGTATTCTCCTGCTACATCTTAGTTAGAGCATCCAAATACATAGTGGCTTGGGCTAAGAGAAGATGATGGGATGTATGACTGACTGACTCTGCTGTTACCAAACACCTGAATCTTCTTCCACTCTTCTCACTTAATAATTTTGAGCAACAGTAATTCTGCCACAGTACAGTGACACTACAGTGACACAGGCAGCAAGCAGAGGCAGAAAAACTCACCAGTGTGCAAAAGGTGTTTATGATTAACCTGCAGTTGAGCTGTCCTGTGATAATTTACTGTCACAATGTGCAGTTTATGGTTTATCACATCAGTTTTGTTCCTCCCATGTTTTATTTATGCAGCAATGAGTGAGAGAGGAGAGGTAATTTGTTAGCTAATGCACTCTAAAGGAAGAGATAAACAAAAGCGAAAATCACCCAAACGATGTGATCAGACTTGCATGCCTACATTACACATCTCTGAGCAATGTTTACCTCGCATATCTTGATGCTCCTTCATGCAAGTCTAAATGCATGTCTTGTGAAAAAGAAACCACAGCACATCCTCGTCAGTCTCCTGTCAAATCTCCACGTGTTTGCTTTTTCTTTCTATCAACGCAGCTACAGAGTTTCATGTAATCTTGACATCCTCGTGCAGTTGCGAAATAGGAGCACCATAAACCTTTGTCCACGAGTGACGCATTAATCCGAGATAGGAGCGCAGAGCAACAGTTATATGTGTTTTCAGAAGGCAACATCAGCAGAGGCGTTTCCACTTTTACAGTTAGAAATGAGACGCATTTCCACCCTTTGATGAGGTGCAATTGTACTTATTTGTAAGGTATTCGGCTTTGACCCCAGGTGCTAATGCTGCATTCCTGGTGCGTTTGTGTTTATGCGTGTGCGAGTGCGTGAGCTTGCACAAGGTTTGTTTAAAATGGTTGCATTTGACGAGGGATTTGTGCCACCCAGACTGCTCCTTTCACCAAAACAGCAATTTTTGCCAGTGAACTGAGCAGAAGAGGAGGGCCGATCCTTCTGCAACTAATTAAGTTTGTCATTTATTAGAAAAATGTAGTAACATGGAATAAACATTTATTACTCACGTGGATCACTTGTCTTCAATAGTGAAAGTTCCCCAAAAAAAAAAAAAAAATCCTGATAGACACATTAATTGAATTATGAGTTGGTTGGTTGCCATGCAGGTATGCAGATTTATGGTTTGCTCAAACAAAGGATTGAGAGGTAATCAGAAAGCCTCCCAAGCCAACAAGCTGATAATGTTTTACGTCTGTAGTACAGCAGAATGAGGACAGCCAGTGGGGGAGAGCCAAGCTCTGTGGTTGATCTCTACTTGATCTCTCCCCGAGACAGATGCCAGAAGTGTTTGTGTGTATGTGTGTGTATTTGTGCTCGTGCGAATGTGTAGTATTTACACAAGGATTGCAGGAGCTGAAGCTGCTTCCCACTCCTCTGATGATATTTTCATATTTTTGCTTCCCTGCTTTTCTCCTCTCTCTCTCTCTCTCTCTCTCTCTCTCTCTCTCTCTCTCTCTTTCTCTCACTGCTTTGTGTGTTGGGGCAGCAAGCAGTCGCTCGGCGAGCTCCCCGCTGTAGGCTGGCTGAAGATATCTCCTTACACATGTGGGGCTCTGGGGCCACGGTAACCCTTTTGGAGCACAGGCTTGCATGGAGGAACAGACAGAAGAGAAAAGTTGGATAATGGTGAGGAGACATGTGACTAGAGGCAAGCAGAGCAGAGCTTTATATACAACCCATTTCATACACGGGGGAAATTTAATGGGCTCTGTATAAAAGTTAAGAAAAAATGAAAGAGAAGGAAGAAGAAGAAGAAGAGAAATTATGCTAATAATAGTGACGGTAACTGGCAACATACTCAGAAGTACATGTATATGTAAAGAATGTGCTGCACATGTTATGGTCTCAGGGTTTGCTTGTATTTTTTGGATTCTTGATGTTCTCATTCTTATTCTAATGGCTTTAAATTTTTGTGATATTGTTTAGTTTTTTGCTGCTGTCTGGATTTGGTTTTCCCAGTGTTTCCCTAGGACGTTCCCATTTCTCTGCCTACTCGTCTCCTCTGCCCTGCTGCTTGTGCTCTGTAAATTAATCTCATGTTGAAGGACATCTCAGTTCCTTAAGATGCATCTGGAGGAGGAAGCTTGCCAGAGGAGCTATAATCAAGGATGCACAGGTGTATTCTTTAGAAGTGTTTTTAAATTCAATGCATAAAAAGGTGCGGCACGCAACTCGAATATGCAAATCACGGTGTGAGGAGGACTCACAACGTGTTTGTAGTCTCTGTCGTTTCTGCCTCCACTGTTTCTGTGTGTGCGATTAAAAAAAAGATGTATGTCATCACATTTTAACACACTGATTATCTTTCTTTTTTTTTACATTTTCCTTTTTATTTGGGAAGATAGAATATAGAGCAATAATACATTAGCATACAGCTTAAATGATATGTCCACAACATAAATTATAGTCTGCTAAGCCAATTTTAATATAACATTAACTATAATATTGAGCATTCCATGCAAATGTTCTAAAAAAAAGTACATTGTGTCAACTTCCCTGTTTTTCTGTATTAATTTACTAATTAAAATACATGAGAACAAAAAGATTTTTCCTGTCTTTTCTCTATTTGTGTTGTAATTCACACCCAAGTTTTAAGCTTCACTGACTCCATGTTACTAAATTGTCGCTTCCAGTTAAGCTAAGTGGGGTGACAGATGCGGTCCATTTTAACCACAATTCCATAAAATTGTCCTGCTGTGCTTTTAAGGAAAAGGAGAATTTTTCCATTACGTAGATTTCTTAAATTTTTTGCCAATCTTCAGTTTGTGGTGCATCAGATTGTGGCCACATCCTTGTCAGAGCTTTATCCCCTCCAGCAAGTGGGGTCCCTCTCATTAAGTATTTGGCTTCTGTAGTTTGAATGTTCTGTGCTGAGGGCCCCGGATACATTGTCACACTGGTATGAAGGATCACGAGGGAATCTCAAAACAGTGAATCAATAAAACAGCATAGGAGTGATTATATATGGTGCGCATAGAGAAAAGAGGTCAACAAGAGGTCAGAGGGTGCCTTCACACAGACAAGCAGTGAGACTAAATAATCAATCAATCAATCAATCAATCAATCAATCAATCAATCAATCTGAGGTAACTTAGATTAAACTGAGATTAAAACAGAGATCATAAGAGGGGTTGGGGGTGCACCTGACATGCCATTTCAGTGAGTGTGGGAAACACATGTGCAAGTCTCACACACAAGGTTTCTTACCACTGCTTTGAATGCACACACCAGTTTGTAATAAGCAAGTTTTGCTCTCTAATTAATTAATGTTGAATTAATACTGGTAATTCCAGATGGTAGGGAAGAGGATAATGGCTGATATGTCATGTCTTAGGTAAAACAGGACATTATATGGTTTGGTTGATGGTTTCCTTCAAAAAAGTCAAATGTTGTAAAACCTAAAAAATACACTCTTCCTCCTCTCTAAAACATTAATTAGGGATTAATCTTCCATTTATCACTTTCAGACAGGCGATTTATCCACTGTTTGTTTGAATCTGCAGTTCAAAATTTGGCATTGACATTTATCATCAGGAAATTGTTGGTCCAGGTCAAAACTGATCCAGATCATACGGTGAAGGCATGAATCGTGAATGCTACATGCTAATAAAAATCACTTCACACTTGGAGAAGAAGAGAGTGGAAAGTTTGCCATTAAGTTAATTTGCACAGATATTAGTTGATTTCATTACTTTCATTGTGTTGCATAATCTTGAGTACACAATGTTTGGATGGTATTTAATTCTGCTACATTGTGGTCTCCAGATGTTCCTGTGTCATCATCAGCAGCGGGACATAAACCCTGCCTTACCGAGAAGGATATTACACCCTTGCATGTGGTTCCTCATCCCTACACAATCGCTCGCTCTATACTCTGAAAGAATTCCATGGAAATTCCCATAAAGTTAATGACAGAGGGGGCGGCGGGTGGGATGAGGGAGAGCTACAGCAGGGGGGGGAAAAAAAGACTCTTTTGAATTGTAAAAATAAATAAACATGTTTGGGCTTATAGCTCAGAGCATTAAACCTCACAGTGAGAATCTTTCCTGGCAGAGTCCCAGCAGGCGATGAAAGACAATCCCACTTTAAACACAGGCGTAGGAACGTATCATTTATCGTTCCCCATTGTGGCAGGTTAAAGCTGTTATGATCTAACAGCAAAGGTGGAGCTACCGCTCTCTTTGTTTCTAGAAAATTCAAATACAAATACTTTGAGCCTCTACTGTATGCACTCCTGGTTATCTGGGGAGGAAATGTGTTTTATTCTAGCCTCTGTGTACACATCTGACAAACTATTATAAACAGAAAGGCAACCATCTTTTAAAGGAATTAACCTTATTGCAAGCAGCCTCCCAGCAGTGGGTTTGCCAAACCCTACATCCAAATCTTGTTCATATTTGTTTCTCTTACATATAGTTTAAGGCAACAGTTTAAAGAAGAAGATACTGTCAGTCAGTCAGTAAGGTGTAAGATGATGCTAACATACTGAAAGCTAACTTTGAGGACAATTGTGGGCTTAGGTGTAAAATTTAGGGACATGTACACCAATCAAGCATCATTTTGACCACCTACAAAATATTGTGTTGGTCCCCCTTTTGCTGCCGAAACATCCCTGACCCATCGAGGCATGGGCTCCACCAGACCCCTGAAGGTGTGCTGTGGTATCTGGCACCAAGATGTTAGCAACAGATGCTTTAAGTCCTGTAAGTTGTGAGGTGGGGGCTCCATGGATCAGACTTGTTTCTCCAGCACATCCCACAGATGCTCGATTGGATTAAGATCTGGGAAACTTGGAGGCCAAGTCAACACCTCAAACTCACTGTTGTGTTCCTCAAACCGTTCCTGAATCATTTTTTTCTTTGTGGAAGGGTGCATTATTCTGCTGAAAGAGGCCACAGCCATCAGGGAATATTGTTTCCATTAAAGGGTGCATGGTCTGCAACAATGCTTTGGTAGGTGGTACGTATCAAAGCAACATCCACATGGAGGGCAGGACTCAAGGCTTCCTAGTAGAACATTGCCCAAAGCATCATACTGCCTCCACCAGCTTACTGCAGACCAGGAACACCCCGCAAGAGCTGCAGTTTTGGATCTCAGTCATCTAGCCATCACAATTTGGCCCTTGTCAAACTCGCTCAAATCCTTATGCTTGCTAAAATTTCCTGCTTCTAACACATCAACTTTGAGGACAAAATGTTCACTTGCTCCCTAATATATTCCACCCACTAACAGGCACCATGATAAAGAGATAATCAGTGTTATTCACTTCACCAGTCAACGGTCATAATGTTATGCTTGATCGGTGTATATTCTTGGGGGTGAAATGTGGAGCTTCATGGTGGACAGTGATTGGTCAAGGCCCCCGTCAACTCTCATGAGATGCTAATTATTAAAATCTTGGATTTACGGAGTCACATGAGTCAGAAAACATCTGTTCAGCATACAGCAAAGATCTCCTCGATATTTAAATAATTAAACTCTTGGCCTGTGGATTTTTAGGAGAAATTCCTGCTAATTCACAGTGGGGAGCATTTAATAACGAATAACTAAACCCAGTTCCCTGAGAAATTAAACATTTTATGTACATGTTGCCACACTGGGTCAAAGTGGGGTTAAAACAGAATGCTTTACAATCTATATAGTAAAACTGAAATTGTACCAACATGAAATATTTCCTGCCCTGAAACACATCCCTAGCATCCCTTTCTGTCACACCAACTTTCTGCATGTCCTCGATTTTGCCAAGATTTTATCCGGGATGCCCATCCTGACACAACCATCTCCATTTAAATGGGCTTGGGAACGGCACTTGGAGTACACTGCCTTGGGATTTGTAGTTTTATCCCTGAATTCCTAAAACTTTCCCAGATGCATTCATCAGCAAACGAGTACCTGACTGGCTGAATGTGTCTTGTAGCGCAAAGCTCTTTCATTTGCTGATAAAACCAGAAAAGCACTAAAGTAACTCAGTCCTGTTCTGTCATTTTTTGACTCTGATGCATGATGCACTAAAAAATTGAGGCAATGCATCATCCATTTTGCTGGATGGGTCTCTTTGTAAAAAGTAAAATTGGCATATAAATCTACTTTGAATGAGCCCACTCAGTAACATCCAACTCGCTAATCGTGACATCCAGCACGATTATCATGCCATAAGCATATCAAGCACAAGCATAAATCCCTGTCACTCAGTGACATAGTTGGGAGAATATTCTCCAGCATGCAGTAACTTTATATTTTCAGTCAGAAGTTTAAAACTTTCTTTGCTGTCCCGCTGAAGCTCCTCTCAGTGTTTCCAAGGTTATTAAAAGTTGTAAAAAGAGGATACTTAAGCCAACATTGCTAATCAAGGAACTGAACCGAGCTACATCGTGGGCTGCGAGTCACTCGTATTACGTATGTGAACGAGAGCATAAAAGGAATGCAGACTGTGTGAGCAACACAAAACAAATGTGGGTTGAGTACTACCATAAACTGACTGAAAGCTGAGCATTTGATCAGTGAGGCAGTGTTGTGGCGCCTTTTAAGCATCTTTTGGTTCCAGCTTTACTGTTTTGGTGCAGTCTCGCTGTGTCAGTAGTACTGCTTTTGGAAGACGCCAACTTCCAAAAGACTGTCAGCAAAATGAAGTTGGTACATAGTCCAAAAGCTGCACACATTTCTCACATGTAGCGCACAAACAGGAGATAGATGTATTCTCACTAATGGAAATACTCAGTGTGGTTTAGGCAAGGCATACTGTAGATATCGCTCCGTATCTGTCTCCATGTGACCAAAAAAAAATTAAGTAAAAGTTATGCAAATTTTTCAAGTTTGTAGAATATTGCAGCATTTTCTATGATAAAAGCTTATCATGAGCCACACTGTATTTTGGAACATCATTACACAGCATCATACCATTATAAAAATGGAAAACTCAGAAGCTGATCTTTTTAATAATGATTAGCGTCACTTCAACCAAACCCTGACCTTACTCCGCAGCCACATGCTGTTACCCAGGCTAAGATTGCTGAGGCGGGAGATCAAGGTACTTCCGGCTGGTGGCCTTTTTTGTAACCGTACTCCATATGTTCATCTGTCATTAGGGCTGCTTTCTGCAGTAACAAGCCTGCTATTCATACAGATAAGAGGCCAGTGTAATTGCTGTGTGGCCCCGCAGTCACGGCACGGCTGCTGATGTTCTGCCAGCACACAATCAAGATGCCTGCTCCAGATTATCACGCTGTAAACAAACTGGTGGGGGCCTCTCCCTCAGAGAACTGTCAGGCTCTTTCATTTGCTGGGATTAGCGTTTCCAAATGTCAGCTGACAGACTGGGCTTACCACTTCTGACAAACTGAGCAAATGTGCGCGGACGTAAACCAAAATACAAATCCCGTCCAATCAGTTCTGCTTCAGTTGATAAATTGATCCACATAGTTTCAATTATTCAGTAATAATAAACATGATTGCATTATCATCCCAGCTTATTTTGTTTGGTTCTGCTTTGAATTCACGCCTCTCATTTGTGTTCTTTCTGGTGCTGCCTGGAGAAACTATTAATTTAAGTGCTCCTCCCGAGAAGAACAACCAGGCAGTAAAATGTCTATTTTTTGAAGACTGTAAATTGTAAATGTGAGAATGCATGAAAGCTGTTTTTTAATGACTGACAATTCCTTTTTGTACGTCCAGCATTTAATTAAAAATAACAAAAAAAAACTCAAAACAACAGCTCCTGTGTCAGTATGTAATACATACAAAAGGCTGACTGCAATATTTCTCTGTATTTATTTTGTTGACGCTGTTCGCAAATGACCTTTGCAGCTATGCCCAAGTGCAAAGTCTGTATAAAGTTCACATTCTTGCATAACACTGACCAACAACAAGACATTGCAGGAAAAACACAGACAAACACTCCGTGCACGCTTCAGATAAAACCGATCTCTGACAACATGTAACAAGACAGAAGAACTCTGGGCTAAACAAAGAGGTTTTGCCTGCATGTGGGAGCAGTGGGACTGCAAACTAAACGATGCTGGTACGAAGGAAGTGGATACTTGAGTCGAGATAGCCTCTATGTGCACAGCTCTTTAGAAATCAGATCTTCCAATATTTATTCAAGCCAAAGCTGCCTTTGATAGTTAAAGTCTGGAGTGACCTAAAAGAAGATAAATTGCATGAAGTGGCTGACAAGTGAAATTATGATGAATGGCACAGCTGAATAAACTTGGTCACGACACACGAGAAAGCAGCTCCAGTGGAAAGTCGCCTGTAATGCGCATTTTTTCCCCCTGTTAAAAGTGGGGTTTTGACCTATAGTGTTTTTGAATACGTCTTATATAATATGTACAATAAAAAAGGTTAGCGTGCCAATTAAAAAAAATACTGCAACAACAACAAAAAACCCTAAAAACTGTTGTACCTTCAGTGAAGGTTCACTTTTCTTGTTCAAGTCAAGCATCAAAATCATTCAGAATCATTATGGTGATGCAGTGACTACAATAATTAAAAAAAAAATTAAAACTCTCTTTTTCTCAATTTCTGAAGACTTCATGGAAATACTACATTTAAGACCTGTTTTTATCAGGACGTAGTGCAGGTGTCTCAGAGGCCTGTGGCTGAATGTGTGAGGTCCTCGTAGCTTGTAAAAGAAGCCAGCCTGTGAGCTTTTGGATCAGTTATTCCTTAAACTCCCTCAGGCCATGAGCCATGAGCGTGCCAAAAGATCTAATCAGAGCACTGGATGGCTTGAGAGAAAATAGCAGAGAAGTTTTTCAATTATGAAAAAAAAATAATAACAATAATTCACTGTTGCTCCTATAGTGGTGATGCCAGCTTTTCCGCACAGGAGTGGGAATATGGAGAAAGCTGGAAGTCTTTCTAAATTACTAAGTTGACTGAAGCAGAAGGAAGTAAAATGATATTGGATATTGCTTTATAGTTCCATATGTGAAGGCTTCAAGCCTTTAAAGAGCCACCATGATCTGGAAATTATAATGCACATGTAAAGCCAGTATGTGGAACAGAAATAAAGGCTGGTCATATGTAAGTTTGCAAATAAATATTTTATTAAATGTGAATGTTTTCAGGATGTGCTTATTTCCATTACCAGAAAGGAAATCACTGGTAGGTGTTTTTTCTGCAATGGTTTTGTTGCTCAGTCCACTCAAACTGGGCTGTATGAAACTCATGAACTAAGTCCGACACCTCTGCTTTAAACAGATCTGAGTCATTAGACAGAAAAAGAAGCAAAAGCTACATTAAAGAAACACAGATTTGTAAATTTCCTTCCGACCGTGTTTGATTGTTTTGTTGTCCAGATTTACATGGTCTGACACGACTCTTTGTTTCCTCTGCCGCAGAGTGCTCTGTGTCTGACACAAAAATGCAGGACCGAAATTTAAGGTTGACTTTAACCCCTGTCCTTTGACTTCTCCACCATTATTGGCAGGGACGCAACTGCCTTCGGTAAATCTAGCTTGTCTCCTCACAGTCCAGTGGTCAAGCAAACAGCTTTGCGTTCTTGTGAATGTGGGAGTCGGAAGAATGGGACGACCGTGATGTTTTAACTGCCGGGACGTGTTTGCTCGCAAAACAAGTCTGAGATGCCCTGCTGTCTGGTCATACGCTGACCTTTTTCAGGTTATTATGAAACTGCCGAGCAAGCTGGAATTACATAACAAAGAACAGATAAATGATAAGTACAGTAAGGCAACAAAAAAGCATGCCGTCCGTTTGTGTGTTAGTATTTCTGTTTTCCATGAAACTAAGCAGTGGATCATTTGCGTCTTCCTGCTTCAAGATTTTTGTTTTGAAAAGCACTCACTCACAAACACACATCCGCACACAAATGCCCTTCCCTTAACCCCTGGATGAGTTCAAGCTGGGAGGAATTTTCCAGAATATATTAACTAGGGAAAGTAATGAGTAAGAAAAGGTAAAAAAAAAAAAAAAAAAAAATCAGAAGGAAATTGAAGATGACATTTTTTCTTATTTATAGCCAAAAGCCTCTACTACACCTGTAAATCTGTCTCCTTTAATGAGCATCTTGCAGAACACACATGAAAGCTAAAGAGCTTCTCTGAGATAGCCTTTTGAAGCCTTTCAAATAACGAACAAGGGAAAGTTTTCTGATCACTCTGTATCCATTCCCATTAACAAGTCAAAACAGGCTAATCACACAGCAAAAACACCTTCAGGGGGCAATAACCCTGTCACCACAACACACGCGATTCCACTCTACTCCCTGCTGCCTTAAAATGAATATTTTATCAATTTTAATCAACATTCCTGTATACTTTTTTTTTTTCCTCACAAGGCCTTTTATCTGATAAGTCGTGATAAAACTAGCCAGGAAGGCTTGTGCTGGATCAAATTACTTCTTGGTTTCTCCTGAACGTTCTCTTTACTAAGAGATCAGGATTTGTGAGACCACCAGAGGAGCCGCGATCCGTGATTTGGGGATTTGGAGATAAAGCCGTGGGAGAGGCTAACATTTCTTCTCATAACCTTTTGACAACGTCTCGAACAAGATTGCATTGATTTACAAAAATGCGACGCTGGATTCAGTCTGTGGTGAAGAACAGCTGGAAATCGTTTACCGCTGCTCTCAGGGACATCAGAAGGAAATACAGTAATAGATAATGAAAATTAAAGCCACTGTGTGTAGTACTTGAAGATTTGGCACTTTTGGCACCCCCAAGTGGTAGAATCAACAGTGATTGGCTTAAAACACAAACTGACTGGATAAGTCACTCCTTGACGAGAGAGGCAAGGCTGAGACACAAGAAGACGAAAGATCTGAAGAATCCGAAGAAGAGAATCTGAAGACGAAGACTCTGAGAAAGAAGAATCAGAAGACATAAGAGAATCTGAAGAAGAACCCATATTGCTGCAAAGGTGCCAAACCTGAAAGAATCATCATTGTGCCAGCTCAGTGGCAGATCAATTAAACGTTTGCTCATTCAACTGCATTCAAGGGCTTTCAGTAATAGAAACAGTATTTACTTTCACATCAACAAAAAGGCCCACTGAGCTATTGTGACAGTTTAACATGATGTGACGCCCAGCCTCCGGGCAAAGAAAACCTATAAAGGGTTTTCGAGATCAGTTACGTTAATTAGCACTGTGCTCATGCAAACAGCTAACAGTCTACTGAATGACAAGTTCAGGAGACTGGGTTCAGGCTGGGTGAATGTTCTAGCTGTGAGTTTTTTGATGTTGAAAAGTTAAAAATTTATTAGCGCTGGAGGCGCTCTGCATGATAAACCGTGTCGTAAGCCACTTATGGCAAAGACAAAAAAAGATTTTTTTTTTGCATTTAGCTGTCATAATAAAGGAAGAGACTAAAAATAATAAGACAAAAAATATTGCACCCTGCCTCAACTTGTCAGAAAGGCACTCCTTTTATTTATAGCTAGCTAGCAGTCGTTCAATCAGAGGCAATACAGGAGAGTGCAGCGCACAGTCCTTTTATGATAAGACAGCGTGTTGTTTGATCTGAGCGTACCTGCCGGTTAATGTCAATACGCTCTGTCACGCTATGTGGAGACTGTGAGGGGTAATTATATTCATTCAAATGAAGCACACGCCCCAAATTGTTTACTCACTTTCTCTCATCTCAATGGTGACACTTACATGTGGTCTGCTGTTTGAGCTCACCGGCGTATCTGGACTGCACGCAAGAGATTAGATTAATCCAAAAGCAGCCACCACTTACTTGTCAATAAATACTCTAACAGACATTCAATAAGTTAAACTACACACAGACGTCTCCTGCACAAACACACCTGAATAAAAAGATGCAGTATAAATAATTTCTTTGGTGAGTCATACTCTGAGTTGCTCTGTATTATTTATGCGATTTCATCAAAGCTATGTAGGTGGTATTTGGTATGCGTCAGATGAAGCCTGCAGGTGAGGTATAAAATAGATTAACTGGCAACATGTTACCCTGAAAAAAGTAATAAAACACTGAGAAGCAGCTAGAGGAAAACCACCAAGATTTGATATGGCTCGAAGGGAAACCGTGGCGAGAGAAAGGGCGTGAACTGGGGTGAGATAAGTGGCACCTTTGGGTCGTACACGACTCAAAAATAAGTCATATTTCAACACATTGGCCGTATTTCAGTCCTCGGGTCTAAAATTTGCCAATAAAATATCAATCAATCTGGATGGTGTGCAGAGAGGACATCTGCACAGAGCTTTGTGAAACAACAGGAACAATTCAGATAAACCTCTGATTAATAATTATGTCCCACTGTTATGCTTTAATATGAAAATATTTACACAGTAAGTGGGCAAAGAAGTTAAGAAAAATGTCAAATTATTTAAATGACTTTGTGGCAAAGCTTGTTTTTGCATTTTTGATAAAGCTGGAAAAATATATAAACTGAACCCAGTAATAACCACAGTTATCTAAATATACATTTAATACAGTTTAACATAGAAAAGCACTGGCCACTCCATACCTCTATGTGGATTTATTTTATTAAAATTGTTGAACATATGAAAATACATCCAAAATTGTGCTGTGGGGTCAAACTGCATTCTTAGGAAAACACAGAAAATCTCACTTTGGTGCTTTTTTTATTTTCCTACTGTAGAAATCAGAAATAAAAGGAAATGTTTTTTTTATCTTACTGACATAATTTTGTAAAATGCACCAGAATTAATCTCAAAATAATGCTTTCAGTTTACCTTTGGAGAAACTGTTCCTTCAAACTGTTCAGACATGAAATAAAAATGACTAGTGAACAGCATAAAGTCCATAAATATACAGAAATGTCAGCAGGTCCTGCTCTCTAACCTCCAGTGCAGAAGTCTAAGTCAAAGTTCAAGATATGCCACCGTAATGCCTAATTTTAGTTCAGTATGTAATCAAGCAGTCGCCCTTTTTTCTTGCCCTTCTGCTCCAGCTGTCACCTTCAGAATGCAGTGCTGGATGTCTTCACTGGAACTTCACTCGCACTTTTTCAAGGCCGTCCTGAATTTGATCATAAAAGAAGATCCCTGGAATGAAAGAATGGCTAAAATTAGGCAGAGACAGCTGGGCCTAAAGGGCCAAAGCTGAAACTAAAACTAGATTTTTTTTTTTTTTTAACAAGAACTCATCGGCAACTCATTTTGAGTAGCAATCGCCCACCACAGAAAAAAGTCAGTCGCTTAGAAGCTGTCTTAGATCTTTGAGTGAAAGATTGACTTCCCCGTGTGGAAAGTCAAAACTCACTCAGAGTCTTTGTTCTTTTTCTGTGTGAAAGCTCAACATGAAATGAAGCAAAAGAGGGTTTTTAGTTTCAACTCGTGAGCAGAAACTGTTGTTTGTTGTCACTGTAAAAAA
The DNA here is from genome assembly GCA_034780415.1 of Cichlasoma orientale. Taxonomy (NCBI): domain Eukaryota; kingdom Metazoa; phylum Chordata; class Actinopteri; order Cichliformes; family Cichlidae; genus Cichlasoma; species Cichlasoma orientale. The sequence goes on along the minus strand of JAVDPK010001330.1, from coordinate 260,303 downwards.
CAAAAAGGGGGTGTTGAGCTTAAGGGAGAAACAAATAAATGAGCAACAATTTCACCAGTTTGTTTTCATCATCTGAGTCATGGAAAAATGATATCTAGGTCTTAAGAGTAAATGAACTATTTTACTAACTTTATTATTTTCTTCTTCCTCCTCCTGTTTTTCTTTGTAATCTGTTGTAACTTAAAAACAAGCTCCTATACGAACCAATTTTTCTATACCGAACTAAACACGATTTCATTTAGTGTATCCTGGTGAGTAAACTGACACGAAGTCCTCGCTGAATCCAAAGTGATGAAAGTGTTGCACATTCCTAACGGTCTGCTTTTACAGATAGAGGTCAGTTTAGAGACAAGTTGAGGAGAGTCCAGAGAGAGGCGGAGACAGAGAGCACTCGTGAAACTAGCACTGCACTAAAGCACAACCAAGGACTCAGTTTCTCTTACTTACACAGATACTACTGTACTCACTCACTGCAGAGCTTACTTCTTCTTCCCGCCTAATGACATATTTTCAGTTTTTTTCTTCTGTGCCTCATTGAACAAAAGACACACCTTTATGTTAGCAAGTACTTTGTGTGTGTGTGTGTGTGTGTGTGTGTGTGTGTGTGTGTGTGTGTGTGTGTGTGTGTGTGTGTGTGTGTG
>JAVDPK010001330.1:224825-257024 GCA_034780415.1 Cichlasoma orientale | reverse complement strand
AACTAATAAAAACGAGCAAAACCACTCTGAAAACTAATTAAAACTAACTGATTTAGAGAAAAAAAAGTAAAAACTAAACTATAATGTAAAATCCAAAACTATTATAACCTTGATTACAGCACAATCAGTGAGTCTGTTCTGTGGTTACGTCTGTTAAGCAGAGGAAAAGAAACGGCCTATGTCAGGTACAGTTAAAGTGATCTCAGTGATATATGGGCTACATACACATGTCACATGCTCCTCGTTGGTGAAGTCAAAGTTGTCCACTTTTTGCTTAAAGGAGTCTAGTATCTCTCCATGTCTGGCCATATCAGTGGCCAGAATGAGGGTGATAATTGCCTGGAAATATAAGAGAAAATTCAAAGTCTATCTGACATCTGCTTAGACTTGAAACATGTAAATATGTGACAAGACTCTGTGGGAATCAAAATGTCATGCTTGTCATAAATTTATAGTTGCATTAGTTAGAGTTTTAAATGCATGTCTCACCTTTCGGATCTGTTTGAAAGCTTCAGGATCTATATTTGCAAAGATATTGCACTCGGGAAGAGAGAGGATCTGGAACGCCACAGCACAGTGATGGTTCTCCAGCGGAGAGATGTCGTTGTAGCGCACTGCCAGCTCTGTGCGTGCATTGATTTGGTACCTGATAGATGAAAGACATTGTTGAATGGAAGGACTGAAGATGGATGGATAGGATATTCTCATGAAGCTTCTCTGATAAGAGATATTCTCGCCTGCCTGAAATCCACAGCCCAAGACAAACGCGATAAAATAAATTGGCATGTTTTCATACCTGAGCTCTCGCCGTGTGGAACTAGTTTCACAGTTCATCAACAAATGTTGTGCAGGGGATGTCAAAACATACTGGGGGTCAACAGGCATCTGCGGTGCTGTATCAGCCGACACGCCCTACAGAGAGAATAGTGAATCTTACGTGTTGTTGTAGCCCGGGTGGTCCAGGTCGTGACACACTGCAGCTGTCATTAAAATGCCCATATCTGTGAGAGTCAGCTTCTCCTGGTCAACAGTGTAAATCAAAGGGCTTATTACAAAATGTAAACGATCGTTATCTTAAAAGTGCATAAATGGTAGAAAAGTCAGTCAAATCATATACTTGACATGCATGAACGCATATATACGTCCACAGACCCAAACGACATCATACCTGCAGGTTGCAGAGGTGAATCATGCCATACATCATCTGACTAACACAGAAGCAGTGACGAAAGTTGTGGAAAGGGTTGCTACGGTAGTTCTCCTGAACTGCCAGCTGGAAGACAGGAAATTATTCATTTAGCGCGCTGAGTGCAGAATCCTAAATTAAAAGCATTTTAAATGTTGTACCCTTTGATAATTCTTTTTCAATCTGTGTCAGAACTGATGCTCCTCTTAGTAACACCTCTTAGTTAAAAGCTTGTTTGAAATCTGAAACCCTCTGAACTGCATTATTCAGTACATCCGTGTGCTCCGCTGTCCTTTATTACCAGCCAGCGTTTAAGCGTGATGGGGTTCATGTTGAATTCCTTCACCAGTCCCAAGTCATGGTACATGTACTCCAAACAGCTCAGCATCTGCAGCAACAAAGAAAGAGAAAATAAGTCAAACATCAGTCATTTGAAAGACACACGTTGGAAATGGTTTACGCAAACCGACAAACCTCGTTGTGTTCCCAGTGCCAAACATCAAACGTTGGCTTCTTCAGCGCCTCTATAGTCTCCTGAGAGAGCGTGTACTGTATAGGCCACACAAGTAAAGTCATCAGCGCATCAATGAACTATTATATCTTAAGAAGAGTGTTCTGTCTAATAGTGAAGAAGTCATCTATCACAGAGGAAATACCTTTGGGTAACTGGGGACATCTCGTCTTGGAGTGACCTTCTTTCCATCATCTGAGAAGTTGTATTTACATGGACAGTTTATCCTACGATAAGAAGGGGAAAAATATCAAGACTTTATTAAAAAAAATTCTAACTATCTTTTGAAATTTTAGAGGCCTCATATCTGACTTCTTTTCACCTGACACCACTTCTTAAAGTCATCTCATCTCGGAGCTTCTTCAGTTCATTTTTACACTTCTCAATCTCCACGACTTTCAAGCCCTCCACTGAAACAAGAAGAGCAATATTCTCTTAAGGAATGTGTTTCCTCTAGAATATCGCAGATTACAGTCAATCAAAAATGATCCTTTAGCTGTATCTACCTATAATACACAAAATCTCTCCCTTTGTTTCTTTGTCCGAGACGTACTCAGACACAATCAGGAGCTGAGCAACCAAACTTGGCATACAAGTACATCTTAGTCCCCTGAAGGTAACTAAACGAACTAAAATTACTCTTTTTTTTTTTTTTTTTTGCATTTGAGCACATAGCACCTAATAAAAGGATTGCATGGTTTTGATTTCAGAACAACTTCTCATTTATATCCACAAAAGCTGAATTATGCATCATGTCATCACGTTGACTAGCAACCATCAAGCAATTGCATTCAATTGCATCTACAACATCTTATAAAACCATTTTATCATTTTAATTTCATGGCCAACAGCAGGCCAAACAACACTGCAGCATGGGCATATTACTAGTTGTATTAAATGGACCACTCACATTCTACCCTCTTCTCCAGCATGGCTAGCCTGTTGGTGACCTCAGTCTTTAACTCATTGATGCGAAAGGCTCTGTGTGAAAAAGGCAAAATGGACACAAAAAACTACTCAGTTCTGACAAGAAAAGTCAAGCTTTGCCTATAGTTTACCAGATCATCTGTTTGTTCTCACAGCCAGTCCACAACAGCTGACGCCACAGCTAATATCCTCATATGCAGCCAGCTGGCAAATAGCCTATAGCGCGCACTGTTTAAGCTGTTTTAGCGTGCCTACAGTTTGCACATCTATAAACTGCTTTGCAACTAGGCTCCACACTAGTTCCTCCTTTTCATTTCTGGCTATGTGTGTTATGTTATGTATGACGGATCTTCCTGCTGATTTCCTTGTGTGCATAAATTACTGGAAATATTGGACAATATTGTTTTGACTACACTGGTCTTGGCTAAACTGGAGTTTTTTTTCTACCGACCGACTGAACTCGCCTCTGAGGACTGAACGTTTATCAGTGAAATACCCAGGTGTCAGATATGTGTGTTAGGTATGCGTGAAAGTATATAAGATAAAGACATTACCTGCTGAACTGCTCAGCCACCTGAGACAACACATTCTGAAACATGTCCTCCTTCTCTGCAGGCATAAAGATAGTCCAGGTAAATGATTATATTGTATTGTTAGGTTTTGGTGTTTTAAAGCTGATTACTTTCACAGAGACACACTATATTGCCACAAGTATTCACTCACCCATCCACATCATTGAATTCAGGTTTTCCAATCACTTCCATGGCCACAGGTGTATAAAACCAAACACCTAGGCATGCAGACTGCCTCTATAAACAACTGTGAAAGAACTGGTCGCTCTCAGGAGCTCAGTGAATTCCAGTGTGGTACGGTGATAGGATGCCACACGTGCAACAAGTTCAGTCAGGAAACTTCCTCTCTACTAAATATTCCACTTTCAACTGTTAAAGGTATTATAACAAAGTGGAAGTGGGAACTACAGCAACTCATCCACAAAGTGGTAGATCACGTAAAATCACAGATTGGGGTCTGTGGCCTTTAGATTAGCCAACATCATTTTAAACCCTATGGATTAAGAATTGGATGTCACTCAAGTTTATATGCATGTGAAGGCAGAGGAGTGAATACTTTTGGCAATATAGTGCATGATGCTTAAATGTATGGAACAGTGAGCTGCTGTAACAGTTTACCTCCGAGCTGACCAGTAGACAGCGGGACAACTTTATACAAAGAGCTGTGAGGAAATCAGATATTCAATTATTCTTTATAATTTACCAATAATTATATATATATATATTTTTTTTTGCAAAGTTTTAATACATTTTAAGCTTTGCAAACCATACATTATGCAAATTTAAGAAAGCAGGTCATCAAGTTGACCTTGTTATTATTGAAAGCTTCTCTGCAGCTAGTTAATAGCTCTAATGATGTTAATAATTTTTGGCCAACTACTTTCCTCAAAGTAGTTCTATCCCAAAGTATGTTAATACTGGTAATTACTTTGGAGAGTTGGTGGGCATGGTTGGATCAATGGAGACCAAGGCACCTTCCGGATCCATCATCATAATGGCAGTGTTCCTGTAGTAAGATGAGGAAAAGAAAGAGAACATTAAAACCTCTCCCCTTAACTTTTTTTTTTCATTAAAAACATAATTTTATTTAAGAACTTGCACAGATCGGCTGACTAACCATTACAGAAACATAAAAAAAATTGATTTTGGTAATTGCCAGTACTGTTAATGTAGGGCAGCTGTAACATAAATCTTACACTGGGTTATTTGTTAAGCACTGCACATCTATAAAGTCTTTTGAAAATTAAGCTTTGGGTCGTTGAAATATCACACACACGATACACTGACCTTGATGCATTTACATAATCGTGGTTATTTCACCATGAATTTATTCTCATCATTTTTTATTGCTCTTACAGATGCAATTCTTGGGTGTTATGCCCTACTGTTTCAGGAGTAAGGTACAGATAAGTAACAAAAAGCATGTAAAATTACAGAACAAACCTGGGAATGTTGGATGATGAACACAGAAGTTCTTTGATGTCACATGGGCTGCAGTGCCGGCTGAACACCACCTGTGATGTAAACACAGCTCTAGTTTTGGTTTCTTTATTCAGACATACATCTCATTGCTGCATATATATAAAGCTGTAGATATTCACTGAATAAATTAATTTCAGTTATATTCATGCTAAATGCGTTTATGGCGTTTATGGTTTCATTGATCTCAGATTGCATAAATAAATGTGCCCAGTTTGGAACATTTTGTAACATGCAAACGCAACGTTCACAAAATCTATCTGAGGCTTGGTTGCTAAGAATGGGTGCATATACCCATGTCATTTTGAAGGGAGCAGATGTAGCAGACAAACAATCAGTCTCAGGCTGTGTGTTTGGGGCTCTTGAACAGACGTGTGTCATCACCAGTTCTCTCTGCTTAAAGCACTCTACATCACCAGATCAGCAAATCTCAGTATGTTTGGGGCTGAAAGCAGTCGTCATCACAGCTGCTGCTTTTATGATTAAAAAATCGGAAGAGAGTCAGTGCACTTTTTCTTTTCTGCATCACCGTCCATTAATAACTGAAATGCTGCTTCTGGAAACTTTGATGTAAATATGGAGACAGATGCAAATCCATGTTTCCAGTCATGTGTTCTGTGTACAACATCAGAAATTAATGAAGGTGCGCGAGCTGTTAACGACAGGTGTTTGGGTCTGTCATTGACACCTGTGAGGCAAACTGATGAGCAACCCTGTCTAATTTTAGCTTTTCCTCGGCTGAGATGAAGCCACTGACAATTTGTTACTATGAAAGCCTAGAAGGTGAATTATAAATGGAATCATTTAACTTCCACAGTTATTGATGGCTGGTTTTATAATTAAACCAAATATGAAATTCTCATTATTATCCTAAAATAAATCAAATAATTAAAAAAAATCACTGAATAAGTCACTGATATGACAATAATATTTTTTTAACCCATGTAAGATAAATTTAAGTAGTTTTAACTTTCATTTGAAATAAAATAAAATAATCCATGTCGAAACAATTTTTTCATAAATTGAGAAATAATAAAAATAGTTTAAATGTCATTGCTATATATATATATATATATTAGAAACTGTGATTTAGATAAATTTAGCAACTCTAAAGTCACTTTATTAACATTTTAAATCTGTTGGCCTAATTAAGCTACACCTGAAATTGTTACAAGGAGGTTAGAATCATTTTGCCTGTCTAGTAAAATGGAGAGCTTATCCATAATATTGATAATGTAAATATTTAAAATTAGACCCACCTTTTGCACCTTTCCATCCACATCCAGGTAAATAGTTTTGGGGGCATAGGAGGAGGAGCTGGAGCCCATGTTGACCTCCCTCTCCTCTTTTACACACCCACAGAGTTTCTGCCTTGGAGCCCTGACAAACCTAAAAACCACTAAGGTCTTCCTGCAGATGCACTAACATCATGATTGAAAAAGAAAGAAAGAAAGAAAGAAAGAAAGAAAGAAAGAAGTCAAAAACAAATATACACGCAAAGCTTTGCAGAAAAAAATGAGTCAAAACAGAACAACACTGATGCAAAATAACACCGTGCAAAAAATAAAATTATGCATAAAACATGATCATCAACATATAATCAAAAATTCAAATATTCTCTTTCAGTAAAACAGAAACACGTGTACATTAAAACAACCAACCAAACATTAAAATAATGAAGAGCACCGTCACATCTGTTGAACTCACAGCGTCAGCGAAGCAGCTTCCCGTGCAGAGACTGGAAATAATGTCCCAGGTGCTGAGGATGCAGCTGACTCACATGCAGATGCACACGCACATGCTCAGACACAATCAATGCACATTCAAGGGCAGAGCCATGAGGAGGAGAGAGAGGCTGGGAGGGACGAAGCTGGTGAGGAAGGGTATATGTGAGGGAGCTGGAGGGGTATGGAGATAGCTGGTTAACTGAAGATAACTGGTACTTGTACTGGTTGCTATGGAACTTAAGTGGCACGGGGCTTTTAGGGGTTTTTACCTGAGCCGGCTGCAAGCCTCTTATCTACAACGCCTGATCCACTGACTATTACAGGAAAGCACATAAAAGCATCATCAGATACTGAAGATAATTTATTTATGCCACTCCTGTCTGAAGAATTATATTACAGTTGTGTTGTTATTGTAGAGTTGAAAACAACAATTATTGCTGGGCCAGAAGGCACACGGGGCTCAAACAAAAACACTGATTAGAGCACTCATACATGGACAATCATAGAAAATTATATCTCATCGAGGGGATTCAATTTCTAACTAAGGAGGGGTGTGTTTTCAGATGACCTTGCATCAGTGACCTGTGTGTTTCTGTGTTTTTGTGTGTGTTACCCTCCTCAGTCCACTTATCTGCTTTAATTTTGATGGCAGGTCCAGCAGATGGTTTGGTCAGATGAGTTCAGAAGGGCACTTGGGAAGATTTCAAGGCACATTTATTTTTCTTAGCAACACTAAAATAAACAAACACATGATTTCATACATTTTTGTAACACATTTAGGCCTCGGAAAACATCGGCTCACCAGTCTTGATGCATTTTATTTAGTGAATTTTTGAGATAAGTTTTATTTTCGTTGCCCCAAATCTGCAGTTTGTTTGTCTGTACAAAAGAGAGAGAGAAGCAGAACAGCACCGAGGAAAGAAGCAGTAAAATGAAGAAACAGATGTAATTCAAAACTACTCAATCCTATTTCAGTAAAAGAACACACGTATTAATCAGTGAAGACTTTAAAATGGGTATTTTAATCCAGTGGTATCAAAAGTATTAGTCAGGCATAAAGAGTTACAGGATATATTTTCGGGCTTAGGAGTGGAGAAATGACAAATAAGCAAACAAATAAAGCTCTTTTGCATCTTTTAGATTTTTGTCTTATCTTCTCTGAGCTCTTTCTGTTTACTTTTAGATAACACGGCCTCTTTGGGTCACAGAAACGCTGCGACTTTAAGGGGAAATATTTTTATGGAAGAACTGCAAACAGCTCACAGAAGCCAGAAAAGACTGTATTTATTTATTTTCTGAAAATGCTGAGACAAAGTTGAATCTTTAACAAAATATTTTATGAGCCTCTGCCAAATAGTCCGCGTGTGGACTTATTCAAATGCGAAGCAAAGATAAAATTGCTCCTGTAAAGTAAAAGTCCAATTTCTTATAACTGATGTAAGTAAATGTAAATGTATTGAAACACTTTTCACCATTATGGAATGGACAGATATGCATTTGGAGCTGGATGTTCAGTGACAGAAGCAGCGGTGGGAGGACCGCAATACTGATCATCAGCTCTAACACTTTTTAGCTTTAGTTCAAAAATAAACTCTGAGTTGATGTGTAAATTCATAAAGCCAATCCCATTCCTTCCCGGAATAGGGCCCTGGTGTTCTAGTTGCTCAAACCATCACAAACAACATCTCAGTCATTTAAAATAGTCACCTTGGACCTTTCTAGAGCTGAATCAAAGCCTCAAGCCAACAAACCCTAATACGTCAGTAGCCCCTTAATTTATTTCCCCTAAGAGGGCTGTGTTTGGTTGACATCCTCTTAAAACCAGATCAGAAGGACCCAGTTAGATTCTGTGAAGCATAAAAACTTAGTGAAAACTGATACGCTGAACACTTTTCCTCTATCAGACAATTTCCCACAGCCCCCCAAAACTGTGTCCTGAAAGAAATTCACTTAAAAAAATCAAAAAAAAATCAGACAGCAGCCAAATTCCAGCCTTGGCAGTCTCACAGAAGCACTGACTAAATCAGTGAACAAATCAATATTGTGGTGAATTTTTCTTCAGTTAAATAAGAACAAAATAGAAATAAATTTAAAGCCAGTGGTCTAATATTGAAAAAATGATCTCAAGCAATGAATCTTGATCCTGTGAGGGCCTTGCGGTGGCTGCAGCTCAGGAGGTGGAGTAGGTCACTAATCAGAAGGTTGGTGGTTTGATCCTTGGCTGCCCCAGTCTGCATGCCAAGGTATCGTTGGGCAAGCTACTGAACCCCAAGCTGCTCTCTGATGTGTTAATTGGAGTGTGAATGCTAGATAGAAAGCACTTAGGTGTAGAAAAAAAGTGCTTGCGTGAATGAGGCATGCTGTACAAAGTGTTTTGAGTGCTCAAGTAGAAAAGTGCTAAATAAGAACCAGTCCATTTACCAAAGCAAATGAAGACAATTATTACATCAAGAATTAAGATTTTTACAGCAGCAGATTCAGAACAGAGGACCAGGAAAGCTGATCAAAGCCTTCAGTTTCTCAGATCTCTGCTTCCTGTTTGCTACAACATAAAATATGCAGGAAATATTTTATGGGAATGCAGCATAATACTAAATGTGAATGACACACCTCTGAATGGACAGATTTGAATGGACCCAGGCAGGTTCTTGCCACATTAACTACAAACACACAAAATCATACAAAGTTTACCTTCAGGATTTATTGGACAAAATCAGCGATCAGCTTGATTAAGCAATTTATGTCCAAATGGAGCATAGCAAGTGAAAGAACACAAATAACTTTTTTAAACTTTTATTTGTGATAACACTTATTTCAGCACCAACAAAGCTTTCCCAGCAAATGAAGCAGTAAAACAGTGGCAGTAAAAAAGAGAACGTATCAGCTTTTTGTGCACATTTGAAGACAGAATTTACTCACAGACGGTTAAAGAACCTGAGCTCATTCACAGAGAGGAAACTATTGCCTCCTTTATCTCCTTTATTATATTTGAAAATAGTGGCCAGGAAGGACATATCGCTTCTGATTGATCGTGTTTTACATAAATGGCTAGAGACTGGCCACATACATAGTACACCAAAGGCGTAGGAGAAGAGAACTTAGCAAATAACAGAGGCTACCAGCAGCTAAAAACAGCGATGCTTAACGACAGTAAAGTTCAGGATATCCTCAATACCTCACTGACTCATCGACTCATGTTGCACAAAGTTTTACAGCCTCTTCTAGAGTAATTAATTGATCATTGATAGCTGAGTATTCTGCGTAAACAGTGGACTGACAGCCTGCCCTGATAGGGAAAAACTCTGGGGCACATCCAGTCTGGAGTCACTACGCTATTTGGGTACACGCACCACATATGAACAGTTTTTGAGGTGACTGGGGGGATTAAAAAAGTAAATACCACAAAATATTTAATTGACCGTGTCCAATTTTTATTCCTGATTTATTGCTGTTATGCTAATATGTGTATAAAAATGTTTTTTACACAAACAGTAGTAAAAACACGCCGGCCAGCCGTGGCCGTTATGGGGTGTAGTCTAAATTTTATGTTTTTAATCTCTCTTGGCTGACTAAAACACGCTTGTCCTCTAGCAGCCACCGTAGCTAGGATTATGCACTTGAATTGAAAGGGAAAAGAAAACAGAACTGAGTTGACTCCAGTCTACTGACATTTAGCAAACAAAGTCCAAAGGAGAGAAAAAAAAACCTTTGAAAGACCTTCAGAAAGCCTGGAGAACTACTGCTGAAAATAAGCAAAATAAAATGAGTGGTGGCTCAAGATTTTCGCACAGTACTGTGTATTGAAACCAAAGCCAAAGCTGTATTAAATCCTTGCCTATTCAGAAAAAGAGCTGGATAAGAACTTTCCAATAATAAAGTCACCCTCCTCCACAGGGAATTTCACATCAGCTGGCGGGTGTGAAGAAGGGCATTAGAAAAAAGGCTCCATCAGGCAGCAGGAGGAGGTTATTTATTAGATTGGGAAAACATCACACATCCTCTCTACTCAGTTCAGAGGACACCCTCTCCTCACACACCTGCAATACACACATACTCTTTGCACACATATGGGCTGCTGTTCCCCAGAGGTTAATTACTGCTCTGCCTTCTAAGCTGTTCTGCAACACTAGAGAACAGGTGGGGGGGATGATGGGGCGGACTGTGCAGCTAATATTCAATGTGTGATATCAAAATAGATTACAAGTCATTTGTAAGCTCAATAAAAATGAACTGTTCCCACTACTAGAGGATATTTAATTTTCCACTATAACACACACGTGATTATGCGCATGTATTCTTGTTGCCGTGCTCGTGTAAACCCATGATGCATGTGTATTCATGAGCTCGTCTGCTAAGCGATAAAGGGTGTTTCAAACGGAACAAAGACCACGAAGCCCAGATCAAAACAGGCGGCCTCGATTCACTTATGCAATCGCAAGACTCACACCTTCAGTGAGAGAAGGTACAATTCAGGATAAAAGCAATCAGTAAAATCGTGCTGATTTTCATGACAAAAGAGATCCAGCTGGACCTCTGAAGGGAGCACATTATTGTGATAATAGTGAAAGCCCGGGCTACTTTGTTTGCATATATTTGTAGCCACTTTTACAAGCATCACTTTCACATCTGCTTACTCTATGAGCGTTTTTTTATTATTATTATTATTATTACGTGAAGATAAAAATGTATTTTCTCTTTTCACTTTTATAAGTGAATCTTGCCTCTTATATACTTGCAAAGTGTGCCTAAATTTACTAAGTTGGCTATTCTATTCTGTACACACATGCCTGCCTGTAATGCAGCCTTGTTCCAGTCAAAGGAAGGAAGGTTTATGGAAAATAAGGTGTAGGTTACATGATTCCATGACTGACTAAAAAAAGTCAATTAGCTCATATTACAGTATTTATTATTGGAGAAGATATAATTGTGGGTTAAAGCACAGCTTGATTCTCATTTTACATCTAGCAATAAGTAACTGTCAACCAACTGCACTTACACAGATCAGGCATAACATTATGACAGGCGAAGTGAATAATACCGATTATGTCTTCATCATGGCACCTGTTAGTGGGTAGGGAGCAAGTGAACATTTTGTCCTCAAAGTTGATGTGTTAGAAGCAGGAAACATTGGCGAGTGTAAGAATTTGAGCGAGTTTGACAAGGGCCAAATTGTGACGGCTAGATGACTGCATCACTGCAGCTCTCGTGGGGCGTTCCTGGTCTGCAGTGGTCAGTATCTATCAAAAGTGGTCCAAGGAATGAACAGCTGTGAACCACCAGGGTCGTGGGTGGCTAAGGCTGCACATGGGAGTGAAGGCTGGCCGATGTGGTTTGATCCAACAGATGAGGTACTGTAGCTCAAATTGCCAAAAAAGTTAATGCTGCTTCTGATAAAAAATGTGTCAGAATACACAGTGTATCACAGTTTGTTGCATATAGGGCTGGATAGCCACAGACCAGTCAGGGTGCCCATGCTGACCCCTGTCCACTGCTGAAAGCACCAACAATGAGCATGTGAGCATCAGAACTGGACCACAGAGCAATGGAAGAAGGTGGCCTGGTCTGATGAATCATGCTTTCTTTTACATCACATGGACGGATTGGTGTGTCCATCACGTACCTGGGGAGCACCTGACAGCAGGATGCAGTGTGAGAAGAAGGCAGGCTGGCGGAGGCAGTGTGATGCTTTGGGCAATGTTCTGCTGGGTCCTGCCATCCATGTGGATGTTACTTTGACATGTACCACCTACCTAAGCATTGCTGCAGACCATGTACACCCTTTGATGGAAACAGTATTCCCTGATGGCTGTGGCCTCTTTCAGCAGGATAATGCTCCCTGCCACAAAGCAAAAATGGTTCAGGAATGGTTTGAGGAGCACAACAGTGAGTTTGAGGTGTTGACTTGGCGTCCAAACTCCCCAGATCTTAATCAAATTGAGCATCTGTGAGATGGGCTAGACAAACAAGTCCGATCCATGGAGGCCCCCACCTCGCAACTTACAGGACTTAAGGCTCTGTTTCTTACATCTTGGTGCCAGATACCACAGCACACCTTCAGGAGTCCAGGCCTCAACAGGTCAGGGCTGTTTTGGCAGCAAAAAGGGGAACAATACAATATTAGGCATGCGATCTTAATGTTATGCCTGATCAGTGTATATGCCTATGTCAAGCAAAACAAGGGGTCAAAACAGTAAATACCCCCCCCAGGCACACATCTTCATGATTTGTAGTTTAACCCCCCCCCCTCACACACACACAAATAAAAGATAAAAAAACCAATCTATTATGAAAAGTGGTTAATATAAAATACATTTAGAAGTAAATCTGTACCTTTTAAATTGTTTCCTGACAGAGTGCATTAAACTCAAGTACTCAAGGAAATGTGTGAGTGACCTCTACTGGAGCAGAATGGTATTACGCTCATAATCAAGAGCGGCACCTCAAATTCAGCTCCCTCACAAAGATGAGGATGGTGTGTGATCATTTCTTCTGTGCTGTGTGTAGCAAGCATAACAATGAAATGTTTCTGTAGAAATCAGGCAAGACACAAAAAAAATTAAATAAATTCACAGGTGAACATTTGTACCAGTTGTGATTTTGATTGTCACAAGAGGCTGACAAACTACAAATTATTTAAATAATTTTTATTACCTTAGTTACATAGTGACCGAATGTGGCGTAAGGATACAGTGTGTGGTTTTTAACTGCCTAAAAGAAAAACGACAACAAACACAACTGTACAGGCACATATCAAAACTTCCCAGTAATATTCATAACTCAACAAGGAGCAAAATATATATCAGACCCAGAAGCTCTTTAGTGTCAGCATCATATACATGATATACTACATGCTGGTGGACAGGATACAACTTTTCCTCTGAGAGGATATCTTCAAAGAACCACAGAAATAGTGTGCATAGCCACAGAGAAATAGATGATAAATAATGGAAGACAGAAAGTTAGCTGAAAGTGAACTCATCTCTTACCCTAGTGCATCAAATCCATTATTCTCATGGCAGAAGACAACCAACAAACTATACATATATGTCACATAACAGGAGTAGCTGTCAGTGCTGTGATGTCTGATCGCTGGTGTCTGCACTTTCTGCCTCTACAGGTAGGTGACTGGTTGGGATGCCTACCGGAGGACGGACCTTTCTTACTGGACTGAAACTGCGCGGAGATGAGCCCGGGGAGTGAGCGGGGGAGCGGACGGAGCGTTGGGGGGGACCTGGAAGAGACTGCGAAAGAGGTTGGGGAAGTGGTTGTGCCAGTGGAGAGGAGCTGCGAGGGTATCTGCGTGGGGTGGACCATATTGGCCGATCAGTTCTCTGAGAGGAAGGGAGAGGGACTGAAGCGTAGGTAGCAGGGAGACTCGCTTCTGATTGGCTCATAGCATTGCCAGAGCATTCTTCCAGTCGCTCCAGGGTCTCCTGAAATAAGATGATGATACATGTGTTTCATCTATAATTATCATGTAATCAAGACATTACTTGTACCAAAACATAAGCTGGGGTATGTTTATAGTCATGAGTCTACGGGGTTGTAATTACAGCCTTTAATTTGTCCACTGGGAAATATCTCAGCAACAAACTGATGAACTTACATGAAATGTTGCATTGACATACTTGCCCTGCACACTAACAATTATATTGTCTTGATTACCCCATCACTTTAACTCTAGCACCACCATTAGTTTGAGAAGACAGCCCTCACGATGAGCAGGATTGGCGATGATTTAACTTTCCATTTAGAATTACAATTATTCATTATCATCTTCTGCAAAACTCTCTGACCAATTACCTGCAAAATTAATAACAGTATAACCAACAGTTTATCAGCAGAGCTGCTAGAATGGCTTTAAACCCTTGCTTCAGCATTAGGGAATTATTTTTCCCCACATAAAAGCATGACTTACATCTTCGTTGAGAACGTAAAGAGGCATGGGACTCCTCCGACCAAGTATAGATGGTTTGGGTACAAGATCAACTGCAAAAGATGTTTGAGTATTATCATACGGACTCTTGTTATTCATGGCTGTTACAAATTAAATATTAGCCTACAGCGTGATCAAAAGACAGCAAACTGTAACTGCTGCTCACCATCGTGGCCGTTTTCACTTTGCTCCACATACATAGGAGCTCTTTGGGGGACCGGTCTATGCTTCTTTCTAAAGCAAAAACAATCAACTGATTTAAAACACATCTAAGCATAATCACAAGTTAATACATGCTACAGATCGCAGTTTTTACTATTTTCCCACCAAATGTCTGGAGACATTGTGGCTACATTGTTGAGCTACTTGAGATTCTAGACACATGTTCAAGTGCAATATCAAAGCCAAGGAGAGAAAGAGGGGGGAAAAAAGAGGGAGAGGAAGAAATAGAGCAGCACAGAAATAGAAGAGGGAAAAGAAGAAAGAGGTGGGAAAAAAAAAGGTCTCACTTGGAAGGTTTCCAGCAGGCACACACAGTCACCAGGGTGATCAGGAGGAATATGCCCCCAGTGGACAGGATGATGTATAGCGAGCTCCGTCCTAAACCAGAGTGATACACAGAGGCAGAGATGAAAGAAAGAAAGAAAGAAAGAAAGAAAGAAAGAAAGAAAGAAAGAAAGAAAGAAAGAAAGAAAGAAAGAAAGAAAGTAAGTCTGACATAAACTTTTGAATTTTCAGTGAACATGCAGTTCTTGTAGGATCAGAGAAAGAAACTTTAACATGGCCGGGATATGGAGCGTGCATGCATTTGATTTTTGTTTTGAGTGTGCTGGCATGAATAGGTGCAGTAAAGTAGCTCATTGAGGTTGTCACTTTCAAACTAGCACGCATAGGGAATAGAGCATAGTTTGAAGGCCAGTAGCTGTGTCCTCATGCAGCACATCACAGTACAGTAATAATGAAGTTAGGATTACTGAAGTCCACTGAGGCACAGCGTCCTCCCACCTACCTGCTTTTTTCTTCTCCCTCCCCATAAATAACTGTCCATTCATTGGATTAGACTGCCTCTACCTCTCTCTCTCTCTCAGCCTGACATGTGGCTCTTTACTGGCGCCCAGTAACTGGTGCTCTGAGCCAACTCTGTTACAATCACAGCCTGGATTTGCACTCGTTGTAAACAACATTGTTAGAGAGGCCAGCATGTTTGTGTATGGGTCAGCATGAGATGATAATTGCTTCTGCTAACTCCTGCAGATGAAGGGTTTGTGAATAATGAGCTGAAATTTACTTTACATAGTTTACATATAAAACAAGTTATCATCCGAATGAATATAAAGGATTTTTTAAAGATCCTACTACTCAACATTATGTAGAAATTACACTGACTCCAGTTTAATCAACTACAACATGAATACAGTTTACAGGCTATTTTACAAGTGATAAAAATACAGCATGATAACATACAGTAATACTTTTGTTAAGCCACTCAACACTGGCCTGTGAACCCGAGCAAAGAATGAACTTTAAACTGTATCTTTAGGCACTTTGTTGCCAGCAGCCTCTCACGAAAACACATCATTTTTTCCCCATTTCTTTAGTTGAATCTACAAAAAAAAAATGCCACATACAGTACAACACAGTTTCACAGGCATAAAACAGCATTTTTGCACTAACAAGATGATTCCCAAAGAGCCATTAGCAAGAAACAAAATCGAGGAAACTGGACAAGTGGAGGGCAAAAGAATAAGTGGCAAGCCTAAAGCAGCAGATCTGGAAGTCATGTCCTAAATAAATAGGAACAAATCCAGCAAAATACTTGTCACAGGACCAGAAAGATGCATCTGGACCCACTGTTCACCAGTGCCTCATCAAAAATTTTCCCAGCGGAAGGGTGGCTGTAAAGAAGCCATTCTCAAGGAAGAGAAACAGGGAGAACAGGCTGAGGTATGCCAAATTACATAAGAACTGGACTGAAAACCCAGTTCTTGTGTAACAGGTGGCAACTGGTCTTACAGAGTAATGAATCCAAATATGAAACTTTTGGTCCAGTTTTCAGTCAGCACGTACGGAGGTCAGGGGAGAGGAACAACAGTGAGTGTCTACAGCCATCTTACTGAGGTTAGAGGTTTTATCATTATTATTATTATTATTATTATTATTGTGGGATCATCGTGACAGAGAATAAGACAAAAGGCAGCCAACATCCAAAGAAGAGCTTTAAATGTCCTTCAAGAAGCCTGGAGAACTATTCCTGAAGACTACTTAAAGAACAAGAAAATATTAATTAACATCAAATGTTACCACACAGTCCCCTCTTCTTTACGTAAACATGTATTTCTTTTAAGTTCCTACCAGTGTAACTTGCCACCTACTGTAGACAGTGAGCCTGACTGGAACGCTCTTCATATTGCTGATGGGGTTCTCCACTGTGCAGGTGTAAATGTCATCATCTGACATCAGAACGCGTGAGATGGTCAGCACCTTTTGGTCATGTGAAAGCAGCAGGCGTGAGTCATTTGTCAGCACCTTGCCTCCCTTCAGCCAACTGTAGACGGGCTTTGTGCCATTATTGTGGGAACAGTGGAGGTTGAAGTACTCGCTGTACTCCAGGACAGAAGAGGCCATCATCTGGATGTAAGGTTTGGATACAGGAACTGAAGAGAATGGCAGGGCAGAGACACAGAAGGGCATGAAATTGAAATTGCACTCTATGGACAGGAAAATGTATTTTCAACTAATATAATTTTTTTTTTTTTTAAGTCCTGACACCTCTCCACTGCCCTGCGCTTATTGCTCAGGTGTTTCGAAACATGAGTAAACCCAGCTCTATAAACCAGAGTAATTCTGTTTACCATCCACTGTGAGCTCGATGTAGTGCTCTCCAGTGAAGGTGTCATCCGTGATGGAGATTTCCACTTCGTACACCCCTTCATCTGACAGCTGCAGGTTGTGAAGCAGCAGCGAGCCATTCTCAAACACCAGGATGCGGTTGCGATACTCGGGCCTCAGGTTCCCAATGATGTCCGTCCCTATGGACTGCACGACGGTGATCGGTTTCACTTTGTCCTTCTTTAGCTGCCACTTGACAACAGGCTTGTCGGTGCTGCTGCTCGAGTAGCTGACTGACAAAAGGGCTTCTTTGCCCACTGTGCCCCTCACCACCTGGGTTTGGCTGGTGACATTCACCCCTGAGACCTCACCTGTAAAAAAATGAAAAGACACAATGCTGAGGTCTTGAACTGTTTAGCTTGAACCAAAGGTATATAAAGATAGAATGGGGCTGTCTGGAGGTACAGTGCATAAAAGGGCAGTCACTTTTCAAAGCTTTTGATGCTCTGCCAGTCAGCAGAGATCAAGGTAATTCACAAATGGCAAAACAATGCATGCAAAATGATGCAAAATAAACTAACAAATAAACTAATTAACATTAAGTGATTTTACTGTGCAAACATGAATGAAAAATTAGAACAGCAGAGACAATGGTCTCATGAAATACACAGTTACTGTGCAATACAGGTATTTACCTCAAACGCTTCTTTTTGTGAGACTAGTTTTACACCACAATATTTAAGAGATTATATTTTATGAATGAATGAATGAATGTGAGTGTGGATGTTGTCTGTCTCTCTGTGTTGGCCCTGCGACAGGCTGGCGACCTGTACAGGGTGTACCCTGCCTCTCGCCCTGTGTCAGCTGGGATAGGCTCCAGTGCATTTTCAAGCCAGCAGTTCTTAAAATGATGTTCTTTGATGTGTGATACATACTGATGAAGTGCATCTATTTGCACCGGTAATTTTTTTGATCACCACAGTCATGATACGCTGCAAGAATGCAAGCGGTGATCATAAGTATTTAAATGCATTTGACCTAAATGGGCAGAGGCCGCCTTGAAATAACAACAGTGGGCGTTTTCCCACTGCTTTTCCCTCGAGTGCTGAAACCTTTGTGCTCTTTTATGAGAAGAAGAATCGCTCTCACACTACCAGTGATATTTTATGTAGGCAATAAATCCTTTAATAACATTTTTGGCTTATTTTAAGAAAAGCTCTAGTTTTTTCTTTCTTACACACACATCACACACAAAAGGCCATCTTTTTTTTTTCTTTCTGTGCATTATAATTAGAAAATTTAGCTTTACACCTGCCGTGAGCTTACTCGATGCACATATGCTGGTTTTACTTTGGCCCATGAAGTCTTCATGTCTTGACCCCCCCCCCCCCCGAATTCCTTACAATCTCTTGGCGTGAACAAGTAGTACACTAATTTTGATTTGTGTTCAACAGTTATCCTCCACCTCCCACAGGGATGCAGGAATAAGGTAATACGGTGTGAGCCACATTTCAGTCTTTATAAAGAAGCCCTGTCTTGGAAACCAAACACAGCGAAGCCATTATATTCACAGTGGAGTTCCTATAAATCAGCTGTAGCTGGACACATGCAGGTCTAAACACTGGCCGTGGGCCTGTGAGGGGCATCCTACTGATCGGCCTCAGTGATGGAGTGATCAACCTAGGAGAGAGATTGAGCGGAGAGAGGGAGAGAGGGAGAGAGCGACCATTCTTGCAGAGAGGCAGTTAGCAAGGCATCGCCTCATTGCCTTGGTAACCATTTGGTCCGCCTGACAGGGGTTGCCAAGGCAATAAGACAAAGGACATGATTGTTGAGACTAGTTTCCTCCCTTGAAAAGGGTGAGAGAGGGTTAGAGCGAGAGAGAGAGTCGGAGAGAGAAATTCTTTGTCACTGGTGAAGTTGGAGATAGACACAGGATTCACTGATTTCACCAAACTCGCCTGGTTTGGGTAAACTCTTACTGAGAAATCAGTCCAAACAATTTGAAACCAAAATCCCCCATGGAGTAAACTTTTGACACTTGGTCATCATTTCCTCGAATTAGCTCACCTAAAGCTTCCCACACACAGAAGAAGGCCCTGCCCAGTTCAACAGCTCTCCACAAAACTCTTTATCATCGCACTTAACCTATACATCCCCTCCTCACACACCTTCAATGGCCTCTCCATGCTCCTTTGAGCTTTAAATGGGGGCCCGATGTCGAGCACCACCCTAGAACGAATTCATTGCGCTGCCAATCCGTAAGGACAAAAATAAAAGCGTCAGCGTCTGACTTAACCGGGATTAACTTTGATTCAAAATGAGTGAGAATGTAAGATTTGGATCTGGGGTTTAAAAGACAGGAAATAATAAAGTTATATAAACGCTATCAAATAAAATAGCAATTTGAAAAAGATGTCAACTGAAATGTTAATTACAGTCCACTCAAGCTGCAATATGCATTAATTTTACTAATTACATTCCACAGCAGTCTCCAGGAGATTCTCACCCTCTTTTCTCTGCACAGGCATACAAATAGTTGGACTTACCTGAGAGGACAAAGAAGAGGAGGCCAAAGAGCTTCAGCAGTGGAGGAATGTCAGCGAAACTGTTGTCTTCAGAGGAGGGTTTCCTCTCCACCTTCATCTTGTGTGCTGGGCAGAGTCTTTCTCCCACTTGGTGAGCATGATTTATCCACCCCGGGCACGTCTTTGTGGCTCAACACTCTCTCCACTGCCTGCCTGCCTGCAACACTGGCCTCTGCCTGGTCACACTGAGCCCCACTCTCCACACAGCACCCCAGTCACTGCCAACAACCAACTCTGTGTGTGTGCGTGTGTATGTGTGTGTGTGTGTGTTCATGTGAGACAGTGTAGATGAGCTCCTCTCTTCCACTCGACATTGCCCTTTCAAAAGGTAGGTAACAGAAACTCTTTGCTTTTAGTGGCTATTTTGCTTCAATTTTCTAAAAGTTTTCATGCACTTTAAGTGTACAAAAAAGTTTTCAATTCAATGCTGAGTACAGCTACTTTGCATAGAAATCCACGCTGGAAAGAACTACTTAATTCAGCCGGAACTTGAAACGTTCTGTGAAATGTTTGAGTTTGAAAAACAACTCATTTCCCCCCCTCTCTCTGGCCTACTTTTGTGACATTGTTCCAACTCCTCGCTGGACTCACAATAAACACACAGTTTATTGTGAGGTTTGGCGGTTTATTGGCCGCCAAACCAAACACATAGTGCCTTTAAGGTATTTTTCTGCTGGTTTTTATACATCACTGTGCCAGGTGCACGATCCTATGTACGAGACCTTCATGAAAACAGCAGCAACAAATGAAGGAGGCGAGTATAAGGAAGGTTTTGTACCTGCTTTGTCCTCTAGGTGGTGTAGACACTACACTACCGCAACAAACTGATGTTTGGGAAGAAATCAGGAGCAGGAGGCAGAGCTTAAAGAGAAGCTACTAACTAAATTACTGCAAGTGGTTTTATATTAGAGTTGTGGCTTGTATATTGCTACCCATTTGCCCCCCGTGTTTCTGTAATTTAAAAGAATGCAAAGTGCAGATAAAAATTTTAAAAAAGGAGTGTAACATGGGGGTAAAAAGTATAGAATAAAGGGAAACTGTCAGAAGCTTTTAGGAAATGACGATGCAATAAAAGGAGTATTAGAGAACTAAAAGTCAAAATTGAATAGTTTACTGGTAGATCCCTTTTCTGATTGCTGATTGGTTTGAACCTCTAATATCTTGTAAGTTTGGCTGTCACTTTTTATTATAGCAGACATGTTGCCATGTGTGAAATCCCCATATGTTTGATCAGTCTGTTTTCACTGTTTTTTTTAATTAGTTTGTGCGCACTGATGAGTCAGTTGCATTATTAATCATCTCTCCCACTTTCTAAAAGTCTTTTGTCATGGGTTTTTTGGAGCATTTTGTTTGACAACAAAGGGATATTTTATGCAGAGGAGGAAGCATGGTTAATAGAATGAAGAAGAAGAAGAAGAAGAAGAAAAAAAAAACTTCCAGGACTGTGGGAACAGCTGCTGTTGACTACCACTCTCCCAGGGCTGGTACTCCTGTGTAGTGAGCCATCAAAGTCGAACCTCTCCCCTCCACCTCTGCCCTCTCTAAAAGCAGCCCCTCCCATTTCTTCTCATCTTCTAACAGGCTCTAAATCAAGGGGGACACTTTCCAGTCAGCAAAGGGAAGAGGGACTGGGAACAGACAGAGCCTGTGTGTCTCAGTCAGTTTGGCTGAATGTGTTATGACAGATGCTATTGTCACCTTAAGACCACATCAAGGATGATGTCATCCTCACAGATACAGCTGCAACACAGTGCATGCACAATACAAATGATGGTTATATCTTTTGGTATCCGGAATTCCTGCATTTAACAACATAACTGTTAGTTGATATTCACGCAGCTGTGGCAATAAAGCTCATATTCTCTCAACACTGCTCACTTGTAATGCCTGCTCAGAAAACGGGGTTTCTCCTAAGATGGCGAGGCCGGTGTCATAACCACTGGAAAGAGGATAATTACGCCCCCTGCTGTTTGTCCTGGCTTATTCTTCTCTAATTATCACCCAGGAGACCAGAAATCTTTGCTCACTGACAAGATGTCTGAGAAGGAAAATGAACTAACCAAGCATATCTTTCTCATGATTTACTCCTAAAATGGTCCAGGCCAGCTTGAGCTGAGTGCAAGCTGTAAAGGGAAGGAAACATTACTCTTTAGTGTGTTTAAATCTGACAAACCGGCTCACATTATGATCTATTAATATCCTAACACGATTTTCCAGCTCATGGTTTTTTTTTTTTGTAAACCTGTCTTTTCCATCACCTTCAGAATTCAATCTACAGCACGAAGTGGGTGTTGTGCTATGTTTGGAGGTGTGCAGGATATTGATTGTTCACCCACAGTCATTAAAGAGACAGAAGAACGTGGCCATGGCACCTCTGGGACTGAGTAGGAGAAAAGAAAGAATAGGTCCATATAAAACCCGTAGAGGATGCTCATGAGATTACGGCAGAGGAGGAATGTCAGCTCGAGGAGGAAGTGCTTGCACTATAGCTTTGCGAAAAACCACCGCAAGCAAAGACGCCGGCTGTTCCATCTCTGCAGCTGGCGACACAACAGCCAATGATGTGCGAGCGACAATGAGTGACTTTAACGGGATCTGCCTGATGAAACACGACTTGTGTTTTTTCCTGTTTGAGAATGCGTGTGCAGTTTGAGTTTGTGCAGTGTGCTGTGTGGCTCAGATGTGTGTGGGTGTTCTGAGTGGGTGCACTGGGAGACTGAAGATGCTCTATCCTGTTTCTCATAAACTGAACAAGACTGCCTCAGCAGACGAAGCAAAATTGTGTTTTTCTTTTGTGATTTTGGCATGTAATGTAAAACTGTTGACGAATGCACACAGAGTGTTAATGATAATGCAGCTGCTGGTGGAATTAAAATGGTTTGAAGAGCCTTATCGAAAACTCTTGGTAGTACAAAACTCAATTAAATTAACAGGCAGTTACAAGTAAATATCAGAAATACAGATGTATGTTAATTATTCATTAGATTTCTTTTGTAAAAGAGCCAAACAAAAGACCAAAACACTATTTTACCTTATTGAAACTGTTGCTAATTATCAGCCTTGCTTATGTTCCAGAGAAAAATGAGCTGCTTTGAATCCTGTAATGTTTTACGAAATTCTCGAGGATTTAATTCATGGACAGAGACCGAAGTGACAGACAGTTTAAAGCAGACATCTCACTGTATATTTAAGGTGGATTTATTAGTGTAATGCCATGTCTCTACACCGAAGTTCAGCAAGGTACTATTCAGTTTGTTTTTAAAGCATGAAGCCTCTGCACACAGTGACAATGGATTTCTACACACCCGATTTAACATAAGTCAAACAAGTAAAACCCACCAACACAACATCAGGGCATACCGAACCAGTGTGTTATAAAGTAAAGCTGTACCAAATGCATCTGGAAAAAAAAGGAGTGTAATTACTGCATGCTTACTGTTCTGGAAGATCAGATTTATAGAAAATGCCTGGAAATGTGGAAAGAGAATTTTACTAACCATGTGACCAAAAAAGATATTGATAAACAAATAGAACATACATAGCTACTTTTCTTTTGATGTTTTAATCAATCTTGTGTGCAAGTCAAATAGGTAAATAACTGTCAAGATACAAGCACATCAGGAAACAATGCAAAATAAGAAGTCATTTAAGCCACTAATCACTCAACGTGATGCGTACGAGGTTTACACACAGAGCATATGAAGTGATCCATCCCGGAAAAAGCCCTGTTTAGCATTTAGAGGACATTCATTTTCACATTCACAGATCATCGTCTAAAAACTAGCACACTACCAGAAGTTTCACAAGTACATGCAGTGAGTTGCAAATTCTGGGTCAAAGACATCCGTACTGATGAGGCTGCTGAAGAAGCAGAGAAGGAGTGTTAAAGTTCACAAAAAAAAAAAAAAAAAAAAAAAGATTCACATAACACACCCTCAAAACTGTTCATTTTCTACTGCTAATTTGTGTTGAAAAAAGACTCCCGGGGTAAAAAGGTGTGCCTGAAAGCCAGCCTAGCCGGCTTATGCCGGCCGTCTCTCACTACCTTGCTTTCCCTCTTTCTCTTCATCCAGGTCGGGACAGGGGTGTCGCTGCTCTGGCGCAGATGTGCCGTCTCTCTCTACTGCCCCCGATCTTCCTGTCTCTAAAAACAGAAATAAACAGGCACGGCAGTTATGCGCTGCGTAAGACTTAAAGGAAACTTATATACTGAGCTTCTATTTAAGGAGGGCTTGTTTCCAAGAAACACAAATCTTTCTATGCATATATACCAAGTATGCCTAAAAGATATGTTTAATTTTAAAGAGATAATGCAATGCTTGGAACTTAATGTGTTGTCATGGCAGATAAAACTGATGAGCACCTCTGCTGTGAAAAGGGGGTCTGCCCCTGTGGGAGGTGCCCGTGATGCTTGGTTCCAGTCCGACAGGCCCATTAATCCTGCTTGGATCTTTAAAGCATATACTGTACCCAATGCACCTGAAGCTATAAATATCTCTCCTACATAAGGATACAAGGCAGCCAGCAACTGGGTTAGGAAGAATCACTGACGTAGATGCCTCATGCCAACCTCATCCCCAAAGAGAACGCTCCTTTGTCTCACAGGAAAAAAAAAAGAGAGAAAATTCTGACATTTTGAGGGCTGGGAATTAAAAGTTTTATCTTTTCGGATTCGGGTGGTCCAGGTTAAGAAGATAAACTATGATTTGAAAGAATGCAGATGTCTATTTGCGAGTGTAACTTTTACTGTTATCTGCAGATGTATCCGGTCTTGGTTTGTAGAAGCAGAAAATATGTCTAAATGCAGCATTTCCTTGAGCTGAAGTCTTCACAATTCGCCGCAGTTGCATAAAAAACAGCAACCGTTGTGATAATGTAACTTGACATTTTCCAAGTAAACTGAACTCTGATGAAAATCTTTTACCACTAGCGCTTTCGCGGTGCATCTGGAGAGAGATTCATGTAGCAGAAAAAATAATTCAAAGAGTCAATCATTTGTTGCTAAATGAGTCAGTTATGTATTTCATTAATCACACTTGGTTTGAGCCTCAAAGGGCTCTAATAGGTGTATTTAATTATGTATACCATTTAAATGGATTCTTTTCCTACTGTGTAAATGGGGAAAAATGGCTTGTGTTCCTGCATTATGCAGTGTTTGGAACATCCCTAAAAACTGTGCTAAATTATGTAACACTATGCCTAAAATTTGCTTGCTTATCGTATATAGAATATTGAATTGCTTTAATTACAAGACTCAAGAGACTGTTTACTAAGATGGCACATTAATGCCATTTTTATTTCACAAGAAGTATAAAAAAATCGGAAAGAAATCTGTCAAGAAATCACAATTTTCATTTTTTCAGGTCTGGCTCAACTTCAGACCCCAGACACACTCAACTTCTTGATGTAGTACAGTGCAATGGTACAAATGTTATTGGCAATATCCCTACATCTGTCCATTTCATTGTAGTTCTTGACATCAAATTTCCTCTTAACAACTGCAAAGCAGGCTGTAACTTCATCAGGCCATGCACAGCAGTCCGGGGTGTGACACACTTGATCGACATTTGCAGTGACAAAGAAAAAGCTTAAATAATAGTTTTTTTCCTCATAAATGCGCCTGTTCTCCATGACTTACCTTCGTTCACTAAGTGTAGTTGCAGATCCTGACGGGACTAGCCCTCGTTAACTGCCTTCTATGTCTTATCCCTAAGTTCTACACCACTGACCTATTGAACACATCCCCCACTGTTGCTCACCTCCTCCCCTTCTGTTTTGTCCTCCGGCTTCAGCTTCTTACGAGTCATGTGGCCACGAAAGCCAGCCTGAATTTTGGCAGCAGCCCTGTTGGCCTCAGGGTCATCCAAAGGGATGTCCATGATGTCCTCCTCCTCCTGGGGCCGGCTGCACTCCTCCTGCACAGAGGAAGAGAAAGGATCAGTTCATCGTGGGAGAAGAGCAGATATCATGGTCATATGAGAATATTTTTCTTTGTGAAACACTGGTGGGAGACTCTCATGCTTAACAGACTGCAGGACCATATTCTGTAAAGTTAACCATATATGCTGCATAGTCTTTTTTTGACAGCAAGAAAATTGTGCTTGCAGAGCTGTTCATCCTTATTACACAACTCCACTGGGGCTCTCAGGAGGTCAGTACCCCACTTTGCCCACTTTTCTCTCTCCCTTTTCTCATATCCTGCATAAAACACTGATGATTTTAAAGTGAATTATCACTATCTGTTCAACCTGGAAAAGCCATTAAATCTTACATTTAGCTGATATGAATTTCAAAACAGAGCAAAAATGAATCACATCACAAAACATAAAGCAATGCACAAAGTTGGTGTAAAAGATTACAACACGCTTAAATATTTATGGATGGATGTAATTTCAAACAAACAAAATTGACAGTTTAAACAGAGTAAGGTTAAAAGTCATCTTTCAAAGAAAAGAAAAACTTGTAGCTCTGCCGCATTCAGCGGGAAAAGGATGACCCGGCGAAAGCGTCGCAGTCACACCAGCCACTCATTCAGACACTAAAAGTACAGAATCCGCTGTCCCAAAGGAAACATGGGGTGGGTGGAAGAGAATTTCTGGCTTGTCACAAACTGTCAGTGGACGAGTGCCAAAGCTGTCGACGAGTTATGTAAACACCGATTCAAATTGTGTGGCAAACACATATCAGCTACACCCCGTGCTTTGCTTATGGTAACAGACTGACATTTCACACAAAGGCAGCCCACAGAATGATCCCACTGCCATCCCACTACCTTAGTGAAGCAGTGCATCATGTCTCCAGTGAAACCCCTCCAGTGTAGGAGTGTGACCACCCACCTGTTCAGCCAGCATTCATTAGCCTCTCTGTCTGACTGCTCACTGAGCAGCCCGAATCCAGATCTTTCACAGCAGCAGAGGTACACGGCTGCTGCACTGGATTTTTCTGGCAACACACCTTCTCAATCTTACTGTATTGAGGTCTTCAGGGGTTCTTTGACTTAATCTGACACAAACTCAAATATTCTGGTGCAATTCTCTTAATTTGATGACGATACCTTGATTCCTATAATAGGCCTTTATGTGGAAAAATTAATTATTTGAGAACCATAAAACCACAGCGGGTACCATGTACTGCACTCTAGTTAAAGGACAAAAAGAAAAAAAAACACACACACACACACACACACAGCAGTTATTTGAGGACAACCACACACTGCCATTAGCAACTAACAAACCAAAACTGTCCATGCATCTACCTAACAAAGTGATGAGTGGCTAAAATAATTACAAAAATATTTTTTAAAAGTTCATCTGAAGCTTGTACTTACGTTATGGCAGTCCATTTCTTACTCTCAGAGATGAGTTCAGTCTGATGGTGAGCTCACCTAGTATGACTTCTGTGCCTGAATTTCTACGTGGACCAAGCAAAGCTCTCTTTAAATGAGTCTCCGGTATAATACAGATGTCTCACTGGCTCTTACTAACAATCACTGTATGTTCAGTAACACCCGCTCACGCACAGAGTGAGAGAGAGAGACATACAGTGTGTGTGTGTGTGAGAGAGAGAGAGAGAGAGAGAGAGAGAGAGGGAGATTGAGAGAGGGAGATTGAGAGAGGAAGAGGAAGGGAGGGAGAGAAAGAGAGACCTCCTACAAACATAACAGCATGTGTTCATCTTTTCAGTCTCATTAGGGTTTCTGACCTACTGTGTTCATTTCACAGTTACAAACATTTAACAGAGCTTAACATTCACTAAGCATAACCTGAAGACAAAAGTAAATGAAATAGGCCGGTTAGGTTGTATTTCTTTTCCAGCAATTTATAGCTCATCAGTTTTTCCTCACAACTTAATTCAGTCTGGATATAAACTAGGAAAGACTACCACATGCACCGAGCATCAGTAAAATTCACAAGTTGCAGTGTTACAATAATAAACTCCCCAAATTAAAAAAAAAAAAGTGACCAACTTGGAAATACTATGTAAAAACCAGATGGCCATAAAACAATAATTGCTGACTTTGAAATTCTACAAATAGTGTGAAAATAAAACTGTGTAAGCATCTTGGACTATTTTACACTAGGAGGTGTTATAAATTTATTAGAGGCAGAGTGAGCTAACAGCCCTCTCCATCCCTCTGATCCCAGCTGGTATGGCCGCCCACACTCCTCTGCCAGCCTCAGAGACAAGACGGAGAGAGAGGGAGAAACAGAAAACATCCATTTATCTGAGCTATATCTCTGACATTAACACACTCCTGCTGGTTTGCTTGCCATTCAAACAATATGTTAAGTTATGCAAACGCCTAACTTCAGTGAGCTGACCTGCTTTGTCAATCAGTTAACTTTGTGAAACCGGGTATTTATATTCACTGTAATGAATCGAGTAGTTAGTCCTGCCTTCATAGTGTATCTAACACAGTATTCAGCTGATTGATGTATAGGAATATGACTGTGGGCACTTGTAAATAGATAAAAGCATAAAAGTACAAACCTTACAAGGTACTGCTGCTAGGTTACTGCTTGAGCAGATGGGATATATAGCTATATACACTGCACAGTTTTGCAGCAGCTGTGTTTCAGCTAAATTCAAATCCATCACTAGCATCCCAGTGAGTACGGTGCAAAAAATACAGAAAGTGATGTTTAATCAGTCAGTTAAAACTGTTATTAAAGGTAGATTACTGATACAGAGGGTGCCTAGCAACTATCAGCATCACCATCTCCTATTAATTCCATGACGACATGAAGAGAGAGCAGGATGGTGAGGGGTTACCATAGTAACATCGTCAGTACCCCTTCCTACACTCCTCCTTTGTGTGTGTGTGTGCGTGCGCGCTTGTTTGGAGTCCTGTTAGTCCAGACAAATCAGACATGGCTAACTGTGACAGCATTAAAAAAAAAAAAAAAAATTAAAAGCTTAATTCACAAGACAAATTGTTTAGTTGGTCTTTTATGATGACAGATTAGAGAGTCAAGTTTCAATCTGTGGAGGCCGTGGAGGCTCCCAGGAGGAGAGTTGATCTGACACTGACAGAGTTGGAGTGTTACAGTTTTTATGAGCATGCAGCAGAGCGAAGGCCTCAAACGGCCTCTTCCACACGCCCAAGTGTGAAAAAAGACCGATCGCTCTGAACTTTGAAACTGAAATTCCCGTACAATTCAGCCGAGATAACAACATTCAAAGTGTAAGCGCAACTACCATAAGTCATCCAGAAAAGAAGCTATTTTGAAGGTATTTTCAATCACCCACCCCCAGATACACCAAGGGAGAAGAAAATGAAGGCCTCTGTTGATCAGGCTCGTCCTCACAGAGGTTATTTATATAGGCTACCTGAGACAGGAATGGAAACAGAACAGACTGTAGCCTAGCTAAAGCCATCTCTGTGTCACCCTCAGCCCGCTAACAGATGTGGAGGACATGAAATGAGTTGCTAGAGTGTAAAAATATTAATTTAATACTTTAAAATACATAGAAATTTGTACATTTTAACATTAAAGAGAGGACTGATCCAAGATCAAGAGAAACAAAATTACCTTGTCAGTACTCTCTGGTGGTACTTTGGTATCCTCCTCTAACTCAAGGAGCCCCTCTTCCTCTTGCTGTTCATCAGCAGTCCAATCTGCACTGTGAGGGAGGCTGATGTTCTCCTCTTCCTGCATTGTGTCACTTTTCTCTTGTATTTCAGAGTCAGTCATTCCCTGTCTAAGTTCCTCTGCTTCCTTTGATGTGACCTCTTTTTCTTCCACTGTGTCCTCTGCCTGCAACCATACAAGTGTTCTCTGACTCCTCTCGTTCTCCTCCCGCTGATCTTGTGCACTCTCCTCTAAGACTTCACTCTCTGCCCCCATTCTAGCCATTGATGTATTTGACTGGGTTACTTGTGATGAATTATTTTCCGCCCCACCGTCATTAATTTCTTGATCCTTCGTCTCGCTGTAGCCTTCTTCGTGTTTTTCTTCGTTATCTCCTTCAACCATATCTGTCATCTGACCTTCTTTGAAATCAGGGTCATCTGAGCACGCCGTTTTTTCCAAGTCCTCATTCTTGAGAAACATGACCTCACTTAGCTTCTCGTTATTTTCAGTTGTACGATTGGTTTCGTGCTCTTGATTCCCTCTTTCTGCCTTTGTGCTATGCTGATTTAACAAGCTGATGTTTTCACCTTTTTCCCTCTCATCATCACTTAAAGTCAGGTCATTTGTCCATTTGGCCCCATTAACCTTTTCGACACTCTCCATTTCCTGTTTATTGTGGTCTTGTGCGTCAGCAATATATTGGCCAGTTGTAATTGCAGTAAGCTCCTCTGATTCTTCCTTCTCTCGCATTTCCAAAATGTCCATCTGTAAGGCCTCTATCGAACCGTGCTCATCTGGCTGTTTCACTGCAACCTCACTAATCTGCTGAGCCTCTGGAACATATTCAAAGCTAATTTCAGTCAAAGAACCTTCCTTTGGTGTAACATTACCATCTAAGCTACCCTTGCTATGAGCTAAACTTTCATGAGTCTCCCCAGAATAAGCTTCAGTCTCTGTTCTTTCCTCTTTTGCGTTTTCTGGCTGATCCACTGCTTCTTGTTGGTCGTTCTCAGTGATTTCAGATTGAGGCACCAGTGATTCTACAAGAATGTCCTCCGGCTGGTGTTTTAGATCTTCTTCCTTTTCAGTAACATGTGTCGCATCTTCAGCAGTGGCTCCTTTCATTGCTCCCTCTGTTCCTCCAAGCTCTGCAGCGCACACATCCTCATCAGCTGGGCCAGAATACGGAATGATTTCCACTTGTTCCGCAACTTCAGGATTGTCCTCTTCTCCTGAGTCTACAAGCTCCTCATCTACAGCTGCAGGTCCTCGTTTGTTGCCTTCCTCATCTTCTGCTGCTCTTAATTCCTGAGCACACACATCCACATTTGACAGCCCTCTGTAGGATGACAAGTCAGCTGGCTCCAACTCACACTGAGGTATATTTTGGTCCGGAACAGAGCTGCTATCTATTTCATTAGCTGCCCTGTCAAACTCATCAAATACAGTTATTGCTGGATTGTGTTCCCCGACTGTGTCACCCGGTTCGTCTGACTGTGCACCTGCAATTGGGAATCTGTTGAGTGATTCCTCTTTGTCTGTGTGTTCTTCTTCTGAATGACTCCATTCATCTTTAGTTCGGGGCTCAAATGATTTTTCTCTAAAAAGTAGAAATACCAGAAGAATTGCTGTGATAATGTTCATGTGATAACGGGGGAAAAAGTGATGCTTTTTGAAAGAGAACGCGTAATGATGCCTGTAACACTCATCTGCAAATTGTAATTGTCTTCCTGCAGCTGGCAGTCTCTTTTTGATGAGTTCTGACCTTTCAACCTTGACACAGCAAGTCTAACAGTGCTTCCATTACTGAGAAGATGTTTTTTTTTCTGGGCCTTTGTTCCACAAGGTATTTCTGCTTTACTTGACATTGTCCACTAAAAAGGCACAGCATTACTCACATTAATTAATAGTAAACCTTCTTCCACTTCTGTATCTTCCATGAGACTATGATAGATAAAAAAAGGTGTGATTGCAATGATAACTGCAGTTACATGGCTTTTATTTTCTTTCCTAATTCTCCATAGGGACAAAAACCATAACCGAGGCTACAGAAAACCTCAAATCAAATGAAAAAAAATTATGCTGTATTTCATCATCGCTCTTCTCTGTCCTTTCCCTCTTGTTTCTCCTCTCCCTCTCCTCTCGAGCCTCCTGACTGCACATCAATAGAGACTCACATGGAAATGGGCACCTCTGTTGCTGTTTCTTTTGGAGGGTCAGTCTGAAAAACAAACACGCAAACAGAAAAATCTGTAATGGTGAATTAAAAGTAGCTGCTGAACAGAAACAATCTGCTTTGATTTGCAAATTATTTAAACTCTATAATTAGCTGGAAGCAAGACAACACACCAAGAGCTGAAACCGAGAATTGTTAATGTCTTCTTATGTGCTCATTTGTAATTTGATTGGCAGCTGAACATTTATATATATTTTTCAATTTGGGAACGGGGTAACAAAACACTGAAGATGTTGCGTAATACTGAGACCATCCTCCTTGTTAACCCCTCAAATTAATTATTTTAACCTGAGAACAACTAATTGTGCGTTTCCCAAAATATGAAATTGGTTTATGCTCAAATATCTAATGTTCACCATCACTTACCTTAGATCATTAAGTGTAATTGCTTCTCCTGATGGGGCTAGCTCTCTTTAACTACCTTACAGGTTCTACACCACTGACCTGACTCCCCCTGGCTGCTGTTGAACACATCCCTAGTGCTGCTCACCTCCTCAACTCCTGCTCTGTCCTCCAGCTTCAGGTTCTTACGAGTCATGTAGCCACGAACGCCAGCCTGAATTTTGGCAGCAGCCCTGTTAGCCTCGGGGTCATCCAGCGGGATATCCATGATGTCCTTCTTCTGGGGCTGGC
>JAVDPK010001330.1:174502-224725 GCA_034780415.1 Cichlasoma orientale | reverse complement strand
TGTGTGTGTGTGTGTGTGTGTGTGTGTGTGTGCGTGTGTGTGTGTGTGTGTGTGTGTGTGTGTGTGTGTGTGTGTGTAGGTTTGAAATAAATTGCTTAATTTGTAAGTAAAAAGATCTCACAAAAATTAAAAATGGTTCCTCTGTCTTTCTTAGGAAGTTACTGTCCAGATGGTGGGATGTTACAGCCACTTCCCTGTCCTCCTGGTTGGTCCTCCACACCTGGACAGACTTACTGCCATAGCTGTAATAACACATCCATGCTGTGTGGCGGTGCTCTGGCACCCCGCTGGAGTCAGCCAGTCCACAGATCCAGTCAACCCATCACCTGTCGATCAGGAACATATAAAGACTCGAGGGAAGAGTTTGGTTGTGTGATCTGTCCATTAGGTTGGTGTTAAATGCTGCATGTTGTCATTTATCTTATAATTTTCTTTTCTTTCCAAAGAAATCTAATATGTACATGTATATTTCCCCCGAGGTCATTACTGTATGGGAGGGGTAGCTATACCGTGTCCTGCAGGGACTTATGGCCCTAAGGAAGGCCTACAGAGACTGAGAGACTGCTCAATCTGTCCTGCAGGTAAAGGAATGATGGCAGAAAACAAACCAAAACTGGTTAAGTGGTAAAATGGCTTACCTAAACTTTGGAAACCAGCTGTAATTGTTTGTCTTTATTACACCTACAGTTACTGTATGATATCCTCTTTAAATATTTTTCCATAAAGAGTATTATCTATAAATACTTTTTTCTTTAGGGTTTTACTGTCTGGAAGGTACCCCACAGAGACCAACCTCCCAGTTCATATGTCCACAAGGCTATTACTGTGAAGAGGGCACCGCCACCCCACAGGGGTCACCTTGCCCTGCTGGTACAGCGGGGGAACAACTGGGTCAGACAAGTAGGGCAGGATGCAAGAGATGTAGGGAAGGACGCTTCTGTCCTGCAGGTAAGTCTTAGCATTAATACAGTGACTTCACTTGAACATCAAATACTAAAACATAGCCCAGAAAGTAATTACATCCATAGTTGAAGCAATAAAGTGAAATATGGATTTAAAATGTTACTGCAAGATATATTGTATGTGTGTACTTGTATGTATAAACAGGGTCATCAAGTCCTGGCTTGCCCTGTGCTCGGGGGAGATACTGCCCTGCTGGTACTTTGGAAGAAGTGATCTGTCCTCCAGGCACCTTCACCCCGCATCAGGGGGCAATAAGTGAGCTTAAATACTCTATTATTATTATTATCATTAAAATTATTACTGATTTATACCAATAAAAAATGTTTCATACACTATTGGACATGAAGCCCTGTTTTCTATTTATTTATAAGTCAAGTTAAATATTTTCTTTTGAAAACGGTTTACACTGCATCAAAAGCTCAGGCCTAATATGATATTATAGCACTCTAGCACAGCAAATCCCAGTGATTATATAAAAATATAAGTGTTGTTTAGTGCAACAGATGGACGCCGAAAGGGCAAATAGAAAAACATCTAATTTAGCAACATAAAAACGACTGTCGATGGTAAGCTTTAGCAGTGAGCCCACTATAGAAAAATGATGGATGACTGTGAAGAGAAGCCTAACTACATGCATAAGCAGAGAGTACAGCATGGGAAGAATTTGCAAAAACTCCAACTGACACCTATGGTGTCTGCTTATGGAGCAGATTTACTGTTTGTCTTAATCCTGTGTGGTATGACAGTACATTTTCCCTCCAGGTGTTAAAGATTGTCTCAAATGCCCTGCTGGTTTCTACTGTCCTGAGGGGACAAGTGACCCAGTGCCCTGTCCACCGGGCTCCTTCAACCCCTTAGAGGGTCAGGATGAGTTGGCTGATTGCAGAGAGTGTTATGCAGGAAAAGCCTGCACACAGGTAGCCCTGAGAGCCCCTGATGTGGACTGCCTGCAAGGGTAAGTAACATCCTAAGATTAAAAAAATACTTATCAAGCATGTTTTAGTAATATTGCAAATCAATGTTTCTATAAACCTGATATGAATGAGTATTGTCGGTTTTGATCCAGCCATAAATGTTTATGTTGTTCTTTTTAAACCCACCTTGGCATTGTTACTGTATGATTTTGATCAATTTGTCTGAATCTTGACAGGTTTGTGTGTCCTCCTGGGTCCTCTAAACCAAACGCGATGACCAGTGCTTGCCCACCGGGGACACTGAGCAATCGCACTGACCTCACCGACCGCTCACAGTGTCAGCAGTGTCCGGCACGATACGCCTGTCTTCGAGGTGACATTTCATATACATGTTCAGCTGACCTTTAAAAGTACAATTTGACATTTCATAGCAGCCTATCTGAAGAAACGAATTCAGGTCCTTATATCTTAAAAAGCTGAGTTATGTATCACTATGTTACTGCATATATTTGCCATGAGTCAGTATATTCAATTTCTGTTTTCCTAGACCTCAAAATGCATTGTGATTATGACCACACAAATATTTGAGTTTGCTTATTAGCCTAAAGAAAAGAAATGAACAATTTGCTTCAATCAAAAACTGATCATCACTGAGCTTGTTTGAATGTGTTCCAACTTTGTTGTCTGTGTTATTTACTGTTTATCAGGAACTGGAGGTATCCAGAGACCCCCACTCCTCTGCTTTCCAGGACATTATTGTCCAGCTGGAACTATGTTCCCAACCCAGTACAAATGTCCTGTGGGTACATGGAGTGGTCACAGTGGACTAGAGGCTGAAAGTGAGTGCCAGCCATGTCCAGGGGGCTGGTACTGTTTGGCTGGTTCGGGAGCTCCGTCAGGTCGTTGCAGCTCTGGACACTACTGTCCTGAAGGTAAGCAGAAGGGCATGATAGGTGGCTCTGAAGGTAACTCCTAAATTAAATGATTATAAATTATTTTATTGCTTTAGTTCAAAAATCTAACAGACAAAAATCATCTTGAAATTAAATGTTTTGCATTACATGCTGTTGAAGGATAAACACAGCTTTACAGAAATTAATTTCATGGAATGAGATTTGTTTTCTCTTCCAGAGCTGTATTCATGAGTCATTTGTGTGGATATAATCATGTCGATATTGCATCACCAGGGACTGCATATGGCACCCAGTTTCCTTGCCCTGCGGGCACCTACAGCATCGAGATGGGTAACAGACGCAGAGAAGACTGCTTGATATGTCCCGAGGGCTCGTTTTGTCAGCAGGGGACCTCCAAACCTTCACCCTGCCCACTGTAAGCAGTGATTGTGTGTCAAACATAAAGAAAATGTGAGAATCATGATGATATGGATTTTTAAAAAAGCATTAAGCTGGTTTAATGAGTGGAATTTAGTATATTGCCTCTGCCCTGCATCTCCAGCTCTACATTTCGCCGTCTGAAAGGAGGTCGGAGGCTCGAGGACTGCTCTCCTTGCCCTGCTGGCTATTTTTGTCCCCACTCAGCCACTGTCAGCCCCAGAGTGTGTGGAGCTGGCAGCTACTCTGTAAGATTTTAGCTATAACACATCCAATGTGACTGGACCCCTGGCAGAACCAGTGGAAACTAAAGTCTTTGTATTCTCATCCTTCAGTAGCTGTTTTGATTGTCCTATTTTTAGACTTTCCGCCCACATGATCTCGTCTTACATTACTCACTTAGTAACGTATATCAGTAAATGTCAGGTAGAGGAGTTTTTAAAGTCAATTTCTTTTATAAATCAATATTTTGCTCGCAATATTGAAGCTTCAGCAGTGTTTTTTCGCAGCATCTTCCAACTTAGATCCCCCTCTCCTTTGCTTTTTCAGTCTCTATTTTGCTGTATCCCTCCCCCATACTGGTTGATATCTTTAACTTCAGCTTTCTTTCTTCACGTTCTCTTGTGTGTAGGACGAGGGCTCTGCGGAGTGTTCTCCGTGCCTGCAGGGCCACTACTGCAGTAATGAGACCACTAGTGAGGAAGCCATGCTAAGTGTCATGGTTTGCCCCCCAGGTTTTCTCTGCTCTCAGGGTTTGGCCAGAGACCCCCAGCGTTCAGCCACCCTCTGTCCTCGAGGTTTCTACTGCCCTGGAGGAGGCATTGTGAGTCAGCGAGGGATAAATACAAAGAAGACTTTCTTTTTTTTTTTTTAATTAAGCCGATCTACTTATGTTTTAATATCTGACCACATTTGGTCTATTAAACTACCTTTACTGTTCACTCACAGGATCCCAATCCCATTCCTTGCCCCAATGGCACTTACAGTGAAGTTCCTGGCCTGCGTGATGCCAGCGAGTGTATCCAGTGTCCTGAGGGGAAGTATTGTTACTCCCAGCAACCTAAGGAGCAGCCTATTACCAGGCCTGTAAGATTTTTTTAGAATCAGAACGACAGTGTTAAGATGAACAATTATAGTAAGCTTATTAGTGCAGTTCACAGGTTTCTACCTAATAGGGATTGTAGATGAAGACTGCACTTTCAAAGCAAGTCACATAACCACTATTTATGTTGCCATAAGACAGGGGAGTGTCCTGATGGCCACTATTGCCCCCTTGGGACTGGCTACCTCTTCACCTACCCCTGCCAAGCTGGCAAATACAGAAACAACACACTCGGTCACAGTGGAGAGGCTTGTATTTTATGTCCATCCGGGCATTACTGCAGCAACCCAGGGACTCACATTCCTTCATTATGTCCACAGGTAAGAATATCCAGCCTTTTAAAAACTGTTTTGCTGAATGGGTGAGACCGTCTTTAAGTTTGCTTGCATCTGTATGTATGTATGTAAAAGAACTCAGAGAAAATGACTCTTTCCCTCACTCTCACTCTTTCCAGGGCTTTTACTGTGCAGACGGCAGTTCTATTCCCAAACCTTGTCCTGAAGGAACCTATAGCGCGCGCTCTGCTCTCAGTGAAAGGTCTGAATGCACCCCTTGTGGTGGAGGCCAGTTTTGCAGTGGAACGGGACTCGCAGAGCCCTCTGGAAAGTGCAGAGAGCGTTTCTACTGCAGAGAGGGAGCCAAATCTGCTGTATGCAAATGTTATTTCAGTGATTTATTCAGTGGAGGTTTTTACTCATTGAATTCTTAATCATTTTCTTTAGCTTCCACAGGCATTCTTGTAGGATCAACAAATACAAATAAAACCCATATATCATGAAACTTTATGCTGCAGGATTTAACTACACAACAGTATGTTTTTGGATTCCCTTCACTGTTATATCTAGACTCCTGTTGATGGCCCAACCGGAGGTCTGTGTCCAACAGGAAGTTACTGTCCTTTAGCTTCGCCCGCTCCGCTTCCCTGTCCTTCTGGCACCTTCAGCAACAGCACTGGCCTCAGCAGACCTGAGGAGTGTACTAGCTGTCCACCAGGGTAATTCAGATATTGGCGGATTTGTATAGGACTGTGTTCAGCTGAAGCCTCTACTCCATGAGTGAGTGTGTTTCTCTCCCTGTCAGTTTTTATTGTGTAGGCTCCAACAACACATCACCATCAGGTCCTTGTTTTCCTGGTTTCTACTGTACTGGTGGCTCAGCTTCACCTGTTCAGAATGAAGCAGAGGAAGGTCATTTCACTTCGAAAGGGGCAGCCAGGGCAGAACCATGTCCTCTTGGCTATTTTCAGCCGGTAAGATATAATACGTGCCAAGTGCTGCTACTCTGAGGCTGCATTTTTTTAAGATTAGATAATAGGATGATATATAGTAAAGGTTATTCTTTGTCTTTGCTCCTCAGCGTCGAGGTGCGCAGTCATGTTTGGAGTGTCTGGGAGGCAGACTGTGTAACCAGACAGGCTTGTCCCAGCCACCCCTGTGTCCCACAGGTCACTACTGTCCTCAGCGATCCTCTGTTGCTCACCCCTGTCCTCCAGTCAGTATCTCCATGTTCCCGTGTGGTGTGAAATTGTGTGTGTGCCATTGTAGAGTGTCAGTGTTTGCTGCACGTGTTATTTCTTCACTCCAGCTTCATGAATTTGATTTACCTCCCATGAATCCCATCCTGTTAAAAAATTGTTCTGTGTGATCATTCAGGGCTCTTACTCAGACCATCCCGGTGGTGGTGCCGTGCAACATTGTCTGCCATGTGATGCAGGGTCGTTCTGTAGCAGAAGCGGTCTGTCTGAACCCCAGGGTCTCTGTGACCCAGGACACTACTGCACCTCTGGAGCTTCCACTGCCTCACCAGTAAGACTTAATGAATTAAAATTTTAATAACTCAGCTTATGTGAGAAGGAGCTGATGTTTCTGTGTGAGATTAATAGAGAAGTGTAATTCTGTAAAGGAATTTTAAGTAGTTTTAAACATGCTTAGAATGAGTTGCTTTTGGGACAATATCTGTAGTTGTGCACATGCTTCTACAATGTCCTTATTTTACAGGTACTGAAATATTAGATTATGTTATTATTATTATTATTATTAGTTTATTATTATGTCATATTGGCATGTGTTTATTGCTTACTCCAGAAATATGTCTCATATTCTCAGAAACCAATCTCGAGTGTCTTTATAGTTACCAAATTAAAATTTGAAGGCTTTAAAATAGCAAAAAACATTTGACATTTTGTCTTCTATGGGCTTGTTGATGATTTATGCTTGTAATTTGCTTTTGCTCAAGTGAAGCAATTTGTCAGCATGGTGCAGTGTATGAGCGGGGGAAGGAGCACAGACAAGGAAAAACACAGGGCAATTAAAGAGGTGGAAATATCCTGGTTTTTAAGTTGAACATGTCTGCTTTAATGCTGCGCAGTTGATTTGATGGCAGCTATTCATTTTCCATGCGCTTTGACTGCTATTTTCATTTGATATGAATACGAATCTAAAGGCATGTTTAGTTTGAATTTGCATTAGTTAAATAAATAACCGAAGTGCTTCTTGGATAGGCTGCTGATAGTGCGTAGGAAATTAATGACAGCTTCCAGCTCAAACAGCCCACAGCTTTAACTTTTAAACTTCTGACTAGAACAGTCAGAATGATCAAACTTCTTTGTGTTCCAAAGCCCAAGTTAATTTCTTCAAACTGCTTCTTTGGTCCAACAGTCCAAAGATATTTAGTGGCATTAAGGACGTTTTTTTTTTTTTAAATTGCAGATTAATTGCCTTCAGTTACCCTCTTACAATTACCCCATCATATCCACAGGTGGCTGTGGCATCTGGTGGCATCTGTCCTGCAGGCTACATCTGTCCGCAAGGAACCAAGAACCCACAGCAGCACCCATGTCCTGTGGGAACCTTGAGCAACACATTGGGAGCTCAAAGTTGGTCCTCATGTTTGGCCTGCCCCCCAGGACTCTACTGTAACAGCACTGGACTCAGACAGCCTTCTGGAATTTGCGATATCGGTACTGGAATTAATTATCTCCTCCCAATGTTAAAATGTAACACAACAATGTATTCCCCGCTGACCTTATCTGATGCCTTTTACATCTCCTAACATGTATGTCATTGCCTTACTCCACATCTATTAAAAATGTCTATTGACCCCTAAAATATGTTAAAAACCATTTTAAAAACAGAAATTGATTAGCTGAAATTATTTTATGATTAAATCAAATTATCTTCTCAACGTTTGCGTCTTCTGATTTATAGGATATTATTGTTCAGGAGGGGCAGCGGTTTCAACGCCCTCAGATGGAGTAACAGGTAACATTTGCCCACTTGGACATTATTGTCCAGTGGGCTCAGCATCTCCTCTTCTCTGCCCTGATGGAACTTATTCAAACACTACAGGTATAACAATGTAATCTAACAGAAATTAATAATATTCATAATTTAAAATGCAGGCATCATTTCACTTTTGAATTATTCCCTTTTTGGATAAAGGGGCGGAAATGTGCGATGACTGCCCCTTAGGGACATACTGTCTATCTGGAGAAGGGGTCCAGCCCTGCCCAGCAGGACACTATTGTCTTGGTGGTGGTGTTGAAGGCATACTGCCCTGCCCACCTGGTACTTACAGCACTGAGCTTGGGCTCAGTCAAGTGGAGCAGTGCCTTCTTTGTCCAGCAGGTGACAGTATTGTAACACGTTTTTTTTGTAAACTGTCTGAATGATACTGGGAATTTGTGGATAAAGTGGTGAGCTGAATTAGATTTTAATGTATTAACTTGTCATTTATTTACTGGGTTTGTTGAAATGAGTTGATTTAATCAATGGCAGAATGGCTTTCCACATTTAATTTACTAAAGAAGGAATCATTGATGACGTGATAGGGTTTGTTAAATACTTCTAATTATTGCTACTGCGGTGACGTTTTCTTTTTTTTTTCTACCTTAATTACAGGGTTCTACTGTGAGGAGTGGGGTCTGTTTGAACCATCTGGGCCCTGCCAGGCTGGACACTACTGCATAGCAGGTACGCTAAACGTATTATATAGCAGGTTCAGTGCCTCACAGCTAAATCTGACCAAAACTTGCAACGTCTCAAGGTGTAAACTTTCAGAACCCTGATGGAAACTTCAGCACAGGAGTAGGAGGAGCATGCCCAAAGGGAAGTTACTGTCCTGAAGGGACCAGTCTGCCTATGCCTTGTCCACCAGGGACCTACGCTAACAGGTTGACTGGTCAAAATATGACATTCTTATACCTTGGACCTGTAAATGTTTATGTGCATCTGTGTTTACATTTGTATGGTTGCAGTCTTCATTTGACAGATACCTCTGGCTGTAGTCCATGTCCAGCCGGTCAGTTCTGTGGCACTGCAGGTCTCACTCGTCCATCTGGTCGGTGTCAGACCGGATTCTACTGTCCAGGGGGAGACGCAGCAAGCACAGGTTGGATTTTTTTTTCATTCAACTTATATAATTCCATATCAACACAGCAGCGATTATTCATCAATGTAATTTCTTGCATGAAATAAACTCGTGTAAAGCAGGGTTAATATATGACGTGTGAATATAAATGTTATGAACAGGCTTCAGAGAGAAGAGAAACAGATGCTTGATAAATACAGGAAACCAGAATGTGTGAGTGTGTTTTGTTGAATGAGCGATTACTGAATTAATCATGTGTTATCGCAAGATTTATCACTCAGCAGCCATAATTTCAGTCAATTTCCACATCTAATTGGCTTTTCCTCTCCAGGCTCAGAAGAAGGGCTTTGCCCAGCAGCTCATTACTGCCCTGAGGGTAGTGCTAGCCCACTGCCCTGCCCTGCTGGAACTTACACCAACCTCACAGGACAGTCAGTGTGTTCCCGCTGCCCTGCTGGATACTACTGTCCAGAGAGGACTGGCAATTTTACCAAGTTCCCCTGTCCGCCTGGATTCTATTGCCCAGATGGTATGAACACCCCAACACTATGGTCAAGATTCTGATTTCTTATTGGAATAGATGCCTAGTGTAAATGCAGCATAGTCTTAAAAGAAGCAGAGTGCAATACTATCTATGAGCTTCTTATTGGACCTAATGCTGGGTTCAGCTTTAGTAAGCTGTTCTCCCCAGCAATAGTAAAAAGTTGTATTGTAAATACATTGTATTACATGTGTAGGAACTAAGCACGCCACCCAGTTTCCCTGTCCACGTGGCTACTACAACCCAGAGCCCATGACACAGAGTCTGGACAGCTGCCTGCCTTGTCCTCCAGGACACTACTGTGAGAAGGAAAGGCTGACCAAAGTGTCTGGAAAATGCAAAGCTGGTCAGTAACATTGTCTTTGTTCATTTGTTCCAAAGATACAATCACAGCTTGCAGCCTAGTTTCTCAGTGTCAGGACTTTGTCCTCTGTGCCAGCATATGTGTCTCCAGGGCCCAGCAAAACAGTCTGGAAGACTGTTTTGTGTAGGGAACAAAGAGTGCACATGAAACACAGAACATCACGGCTCAACAGCAGCCACGTTTCAGCAACAACAGCTTTTATATCATTCTCTGTGTATTATTTTTTATGTACAAAGATGCAAATGAGCTTGGCTCAACATGTCAGCCACATAATGCACACGAGTCTCAGAGTGATGTGGAAGCCTGACTAACTGGTTTATCAAGACTTTTTTTCCCTAACAGTGTCTCATCTCTGTCACCTTGCTCTGTATTGCCATCCGTTAAGTATGTTTTTTTGAACCCTGTGCTGAGATGTTTATGTTTCACTGATGCTTAAGAATGTGTCAGCTGCAGGATCTTTTGTATACCACACAGCGTTCATCATAGCTTGCTTCGTTTCTTTCTATGTTGTTCCTCTCAGGTTGGTTCTGTGTGTCTGCAGCGTGGAACTCGCAGCCCTTTGACCTTGACAATTATACAAATGCCAACTGTCTTTGTCCAGCTACATCCACAGGGGGGCGCTGCCAGGTGGGATTTTATTGCCCCTTGGGTAGCTCAGAGCCCATACCTTGTCCACCTGGAGCCTTCTGCAATATCTCAGGTATTTAGACACCTTAGCATGCATAGTCATTCACACTGTTTCCTGGCTACAGCAGGCATAGTGTTACAAATAGGTTCTCAGCTGAACTTATGAAAAATAAAACTGTGTAGTTCACATGGTGTAAATTTCTGTAAGAGTAAGACCACATGACATTCACCATCACTGGAAACAGATCAGAGATATTATCTGTGCCATATGATGTTTTTTTTTTTAATAGCGTCAGTGTGCTGTATAAAAATTAATTAACTATATAGGACAGTTTAGTTCCATGAAGTTTGACCATGCTGAGTTATTCTTATTCCACTTGAAGGAACGCCAGTCTCTACCCAACTTATGCATAATATTTGGGGGTATACACAATCAAAACAACCAATTTACTCATGTTGCTCAAAAGGTTTAGCTCTACCAGTGGGCCCCTGCTCCCCTGGGTATTACTGTGTAGGAGGAGCCACTGAGGCCAGACCAACAGATGGAGAAACAGGCAGCATCTGTCCACCTGGGACATACTGTGGTAAGCCCAGCTTTACTCCCTTGGAAGGATTGTATCAATATCTTGCCAACAAAGTTTTTAAGTCGAAGTGCACTGTGAAATGCTCTGTGAGAAGGAAAGTACAGTACATTGGGTCAAGAGCAATTCTAACACTGTAGACCAGAGCTTAATGAAGAAAAACTATGTTTACTTATCATTGCCACCACACAATATACAGGTATTTGAAATAGATTAGAATTTTTTATAGCTAAAAGCCAAAGCTTCTAAAGTGGGGTTATTTCCAGATTCACCCTTATCTTTCCACAGCCCAAAGGCATGCATATTAAGTAGACTAGAGAACCCAAAGTAGCTATGACCATGAGTCAGCTGGATTGGACACCCTGAATTGCCCACAGGTATAAGTATGAGTCAGCTTGTTTCTATTTTTTGTTTTTCTGTTGATAGCTGTTGACCTGTGTAGGGTGTTCCCCATATACTCTGCCCAGTGCGTCGCTATAATCTCCAGAGCCCTTTAATCCTGTGTAGGCATTGGCATGCAGAAAGAATGAATGAAGAGAAGACTGAATGGTGGCTTATATTTCATATATTTCTCTCTGCAGTTGAGGGATCAGGGGAGCCAGAGTTCTGTCCTGCTGGTACTTTTTCCCCAGTGCCAGGTCTGACCAGTGTGACTGGCTGTCAGCCTTGTACATCAGGCTTCTACTGCAGAACAGCAGGCCTCAGGGCTCCAAATGGACTCTGCAACCAGGGTCAGTTCATAAAAGGTTTCATGAGTTGCTAGTATTATAAAACACAAGATTTTATAATACTAGTAATACACTGCATTTGTACTATCCTTTTACACTACTGTATTCTTTATACCTTTATAGGATACTGGTGTCCTCCTGGTCAGACTATGGTGACTGCTCTGCCATGTCCTCCTGGTCACTTCTGCTTAGAGGGTAGTTCATCTCCAGAGCCGTGCCCATCAGGAACTTATCAGGATAGAGACAGACAGGCATCCTGCACGGTCTGTGAGGCAGGTAGGATGCCTAACTATTTTTAACTTTTCAACGTAGTTATTTAGCCTTCTGCCTTTTTTATTTTATTGACCAGGCTGTAATGGAAATAGAG
Organism: Cichlasoma orientale; assembly: GCA_034780415.1. Lineage (NCBI taxonomy): Eukaryota > Metazoa > Chordata > Actinopteri > Cichliformes > Cichlidae > Cichlasoma > Cichlasoma orientale. Next base: position 212,839 of record JAVDPK010001330.1, on the reverse strand, counting down.
TGGTCAAGTGGTGCAGGAAGTGTTTATCTATTGAAGTTGATTTCTAATTGCTTGTGCGCCTTGTTGAAGGAATTTTTCACCAATACCACTAACATAAATGTGTGATTTTCCACCCTCTTTCCTACAATTACATTGTTAATTAAAAAAAAAATCTCTCCTTTAAGGGTACTACTGTGATTCGAGATTGGCTCTAGCCAATGTGTCCTTGCTGAGGCCCTGCCCTAAAGGACATTATTGTCCTCCAGGTACAGCTCTGCCCAACCAATACCCTTGCCCCATAGGCTCCTTTAACCCAAGAGAGCATACAGACAGCCCAGCAGGCTGCATGCCATGTGTAGCTGGACGCTACTGTCCTTCTCTTGGACTGTCAGAGCCGGCAGGTGAGAAATAATAATAATCTCATCCCATTTCTTCTGTTCTCTTCTGTTCTCTTCTGTTCTCTTCTGTTCTCTTCTGTTCTCTTCTGTTCTCTTCTGTTCTCTTCTGTTCTCTTCTCTTCTCTTCTCTTCTCTTCTCTTCTCTTCTCTTCTCTTTTCTTCTCAAAAATATTTCACCATAAATCTAAAAAGAGGCTTGATGTTTATTATGTCTTGTTAGACAAGTTATTTGAGGTGCTTATGTAAAGCTGAAAATTAGGTTTCCCCATGTTTGTTCACCTAAAATGCAAATAAACATTTTCTCTCAACTCTAGTGCAGATAGCTTTGGATTTACTGTATTTGCCCTGAGGTATCTAAGTCAAAATCATATTCCAAAAGCTCATCTTGGTGACCCAGTTTGGTGATCCAGTTGTAAAAAAAAAAAAAAAAAGGTGCAGTGCCTGGTATGTACTGCAGGGATGTACATATATTTATATTACTGTACAATGAAATGTGTTGTGACATTCTTTTACCCATAGGACCATGCCATGCTGGTTATTGGTGCAGAGAGGGTGCATCCTCTCCCAGGCCATTGGATGGACTCTCAGGTTCCCTGTGTCCACCTGGTCACTACTGCCCCTCAGGTACCTCATCTGTCTTCTTGAACCAGCAGCCGCCAGCAGTTACTTCAGTGCTGCTGTAATCATGATGCAAGTTGCAGGGATCCACATCTTCTTTTTTTTGTAAAACTATGCTGATGCAGCTTGCTTTTTAAGCTAATGTAACCAAATTTATACTGTGTGAGGCTATTAACATTCTGCTCTGTTATAGTTTATGGTTGCAATGTTTTATTCACACTAATTAGCATTTAGAGCCCTACAGGAAGTTCTGACAGCATTTTTCTTGCAAGTTTTGGTACACTTTTCATTAAATTAATTTCTACACTTGTACTCTTCAACTTGAGGCACTGACACATGTCTAAAATATGCAGCTGTAGGGTAAATTCCAACTTTTCCCAAGTTCCTCAGCCCTGGACCCAATAATGAGTGTATGTCACTTATTTAGTTGCAATTACAGTCTCTCAAATATTGTCACAGTATATGTTTTTTTTTTTTTGCCACACTTAAAAAAGTGCTCTTTTATTGCAGTTTTTCTAAGAGTCTTCTGTGTCTTGGAGTCAAAATCTACTTTTGTGCCATCTTTACAGGCACCGCAGATCCTGAAGCTTGCCCCAAAGGAAGCTGGTCAAACAGCTCAGGGCTGCGTAGCCAGGAGGACTGCAAACGCTGTCTGGGGGGATTTTATTGTGACTCTGCTGGCCTTACAAAACCCAGTGGGTCCTGTCGTGCGGGGTACACCAGCCTCTGATAATTAAATAAATAACTATTGCTAGTCTGTGTTATTATTAAAGACTAACACATGGAAAAGTTCTTACAAGCCAACTTGTCATGAAAGCTTTTGAAAATCGCAAATAATACACACACACACCATTTTTGTTTCAGAATTTTCATGGTGTCCTGTTCCTTATGCAGATATTACTGTGTAGACGGAGCTGTCACATCTACTCCTACTGATGGAATTACAGGGGGACCCTGTCCTGAGGGTTACTACTGCCCAAAGGGAACTGCTCAACCTGTGCCCTGTGAACCAGGGACATATATGACTGTTACACATGCTACTCAGTGTGAATCTTGTCTGGCAGGCTGGTATTGTGTGTCTGGCTCTCTGTATCTGTGTCCTGCAGGTTTGTGATTTGTTGTTTTGGATGTCCTTAAAATACAGTGTGATCCTTCTGCTATTTTAATTAAATTATGTTTCTGTTAAAAACAAAGCAATTAAATATTTTTTTTCCATCCTTTACAATGTATTTTTAAATTTCCCCTTTCTTGTATAATGACCTGCAGGCTTTTACTGCCCTGAAGGAACTGGATTTGACTTGAGAAGCTGTCCAGAGGGAACTTATGGTCCTGAGCCCGGCTATGCAACTATCTCACAGTGCAGGCAGTGTGATGCCGGTCATTACTGCTCTTCCAGAAATGGCACAGCTGTCAGTGGGCCGTGTCAGAAAGGATATTACTGTTCGTATGGAAACATCTCTCCACAGCCTTTCTCACAGGCTGCAGGTACACGCGCATCTTTAGAAGTGCAAGAACTGCAATAAAGCAAATGACATTCTGGTGATACTATGTGCTGTTTTACTTATACGTGGCAACATTTTATTGTTGATATGCCCTCTCACCAGGAGAAGGAGGGCCATGTCCTACTGGCCATTACTGTCCCCAGGCCACTGCTGATCCTCTGCCGTGTCCACAAGGAACATTTTCTAACCTCACCAAATTAGTCTCAAAGGTAACTTTAACTCAATATTATTCTCAAACGCTATCCTAAAAAGCCTTTCTTATCAAAACTTTACGTACGTACGTATTTCATTTAGTGAACAGTTGCTGTATAATTTATTTTGGTTAGAATTTGAGTGCTGTACAAAAGTCTGGACTCCCCCCACATTTCTGCATATTTTGCTTCCAAGGTGCCAGACTTTCTTGCTGTCTTCAGCAATAGTTTTCTGGGCTTTCTGAAGGTCTTTCAAAGTGTTTCTTTGCACATTGGCTGATTTTTCACTCATTTTCCACCCAGTCCTTGTACCTGACCATTTTCGGAGAATGTTTTTTTTTTTTTTTTTAAACTACCGACCTATGAATCATCTACCTCAAGGCACGAATGAGTGCTGTGTCTACACATAGCAGACAACTTAGCAAAGAATCAATTTTAGATTGTATCTTTAGGCACTTTGTTACTAGCAGCCTGTCACAAAACACATCATTTGTTCCCATTGCTTTATGAAATCTATGAAAAATGCCAAAGAGAAAGACCGTTTGACAGACATAAAATAGTATTTTTGCACCAACATGGTGATTTCTAAAGAGCTATTAGCTGAAATCTTGACATATCTTGACACGGTGAGCCGTGTGTCCAAAAGAAAAACAAGGACAAAAGAAGAAGTGGCAGAACTCTCTATGGCAGATGAACAGTATGTGAAAGTCATGCCCATAATAAACAGGAAAAAAGACCTGACACAGGACCTGAGAGATGCATGTGCTCATCGACCTGCTGTTTGCTGAATCCTCCTCACTGACTCCCATTCTGTGAACCAGATTCTGTGAATTCAGTTGATTGAATCAGTCACTCTTTTGGCAAAACTTTAGTTTTCACCTATTTAGACACAATTTGATCTCATTTCATCCATTTGAAAATTCTAAAAACATTGCTAAAATACATTTTTCACAGTGATTCACATAATGCTAACTACTGAAGGCTGAAGTTAAACACAACTACAGCACAGATGTGATCAAAGTGATATAAGCCTGTTCAGAGTGCACAGCCAGCTATGGTGGATTGAAGGTCGATACCAAAAATGGAAACAAAAGACAAGTAAAAGTATGATTAAAAAGCAGTAAGTATATGAGACATGCAACGCTTGTGACATTGGGTGAATAAGGGATGGACAAAGTGAACAATCTAATCTTAGCACATCCTCTGCTGCCACCATAATCTGCCATCTTTAATCTTTACCATTTTACCTTGTAAGTATAAAGGAGGCTCAGAAGTGGTTGACAGTGGGCGGTTCATTTCAGCTTTTATTTCATATTTTAATCATTCCTATACAATTGTCAGAAAGCCACACAAAGTTGTAAAGATTTGAAGTGTATGTCTTGAAAACTGTGTTTTTGTTGTTGTAGCGCTTAATGAATGCTGAGTAGTGTTTTTGTTTTGTGTGACTGTGTGGAGCATCTGAAACTACTGTGGTTTTGAGCACAAGTTAAGCTGTTTCGATTTGGTTTTGTGTTTACAATTTTGAGATAAGTGTCGAAGGTTTTAAGAAATGCATCTTAGCAACTGTGAAAAACTGTATACACAGTAGCTTACAATGTTTTATCTGCCATTCATTGTGACAGCCAGTCGATGTTTTGTTCAATATTAATATTGCAATATTTTTTCTTATCGGCTGCCTTTCTCTTCCATCTCTTTGTTTTTTTTTTTTATCATTATTCATCTCAGGAGGACTGTCAGCCCTGTCTCCCAGGTTACTACTGCGAGGCTGCAGGGCTCTCAACACCTTCCGGAAAATGCTGGCAAGGTTTCTTCTGCTCTGGGGGTGCAGAGCGTCCTGACCCTCCTTTGAGAGACAGCCGCGGAGGGCCGTGCCCTAAAGGTGGTCAGATCCCCTTGCACCTATATCATATCAACAGAAAAGATACCACGACAGATTAAAAACAAAAATGAAAAAAAAAATGTGTGGATGATTTAGTGAGACAGTTAACAGTGCTGGAAGTATGAAAGGATTGGGAAGTTTAAAAGTCACCTAAGGAAGTGAAGTGAAAAGGTAAGCAAAACACTTTCATGATAATAGGGCTACACATAAGCAGCTACTCGACTGACACTGGAAATCGAAGCCTCTCTCCTGTGGCTTGTGCATGTCTTAGTTTGTGCTTCAGTGTGCATCTATTTCACGACTCTTGTCTTCACACGACCAGGTTATTACTGCTCTGAGGGCTCTGCGGCTCCTCGGCACTGCCCCTTGGGAACCATCAGCACAGAAGATGGCCAAGCCAGCTGCAGTGCCTGTCCTCGGGGGTAAACTCACTTATCAGCCATGCACAGTCATTTGAAACTGTAAACAGATATGCATTTTAACAGACAAATATTATCCAAGAACTGCAACTGTACATAGAGTGCAGTTTTGTTTTGTTTTTATGTTTATGTGCACAAGCGATTTTCCTTCTTGTTTTGCATATACGTATACATGCATAGCACATTTAATTTATTGCCACAAGCTAAATTATTCTTCCACCATTTTTTGTGGATAGCTTTTATTGTTCTGGCAGAAGTAATGACTCTCTGTCAGAGAGTTATGAGTGTCCTGTGGGTCATTACTGTCCGTCTGGGAGCTGGGCCAAACACCAATACCCGTGTCCAGTTGGAACTATCAATCCCCACACTCAGATGGCAAAACCCCGGGACTGCCTTCCCTGCCCTCCAGGTCACACATCATTTACTGCAATTATTTGTCAGTGTACTAAAGGTTAAGTAGTTGACTCAGGGTGTAATTAAATACAGTTTTATTAAAATTAGTCAACATCAATAAGCAGCTATTATTAAAAATGTCAGGGAGAAAAAATATTGGTTATATATACAGTATTTCAGTTTGAATTGGTACCATATACAGTGCTTATTCTTCATTTCACTTTTCTAGGGTGATTCATGGTAATATTCCCTTCCAGTTAATATCAACATTGTTTCCACTTAAACCAGGCTTCTTCTGTGGATCCCCTGGAAAAGGTGTTCCATCAGGCCAGTGTGGTGCAGGATACTACTGTATCTCTGGGGCCTGGTCATCCACACCGGAGGATGGTGGGGTCACAGGTGACCGATGTCCTAAAGGTCATTACTGTGCCCAGGGCTCCTCAGCACCAGTTCCCTGTCCAGCAGGGCATTACAGCAACCAAACCAGAAACAGTCGTCTTACAGACTGCCTTCATTGTCCTCCAGGTTGGAATTCACTGAGCAGATGCTGTCTGCATAACATTATTAAGAAGAAGCTTCACTCGCATTCCTTGAATTATAGAGTAATGATCCCCTCATATCATGTCTATAACTGCTTAACAGTGTTGCTTGTATTTTCAGGTTTCATGTGTGACACCAGAGGGCTCTCTTTCCCTTCTCATATGTGCCCAGCTGGCTCTTACTGTCCAGGCGGAAAAAATGGCAACTATGACTCAATAGACTGCTCACCTGGAAACAAGTGCCCACCTGGTTCTGATAGACAGGTACCCTGCTTGCCAGGGACCTACCAAAATTTACCAGGACAGGTGAGGAACATGGAGATGAATAGCTGCTTATATTTTCATTGCAGTTCTAAAGACAAGGTGCACATACTATACAATTTACAGTGAGGGAAGTTGCCAAGCGGCAGCCAGGTAACCTGAAGGATTTAGATAGTTTCTGGAAGGAGGGGAGGACCGAAATCCCTCCTGAGATGTGTTCAAACCCTGTGAACAACTACAAGAAACATCTTACGGCTGTTGTAATGTGTTTGAAAATAAATCCAGCATGTTTGCACGTTTTAACACCTGCATGTACGATATATACACTTCAACTCCAACACTGCCTTCCAGTTTTCATGTCTGCTGATAATAGTGTAGTCATCATTTTGTGTTTGTACTGTGGAAAAAACACTCATAATTTACTCCTTTACAGGCAGATTGTGTTAAATGTCCAGCAGGATTTTACTGTGCTGGCATAGTGGATGCTGACACTGGACATGTGTCTGGGATTCACACTCCCATGCTGTGTCCTAAAGGACATTACTGCCCACCAGGTAGGCAACGATAGTGTTACTGTTGCAACACATTCATGAGAAATGTACAAGATTAGCAGTTTGTGTAATAAAATAAACATATGTGTGACACAAGTGCAAAACAGTGAATATATTGTAGCTCTTGTTTTGTGCATACCCTCATGCAAAGCTCTAACGCTAAATGGCTTTCTAATTATGTAAATGACCATTATAGAGCTTGAGCAAGATAAGAAGGGTCTTTAGAAACTGTTCTGTGATGTGTATTCAGGGGCAATCTGTAGTTATTATCCATATTTATCTACAGCAACGCAGGATGGTGTAGCATTCCCATGCCCAGCTGGCACATCTAGCAAGCAGATGGGGTTGTCCAATAAGTCCGACTGTGAGCTCTGCCCTCCAGGGAAATACTGCAGTTCCTCTGGACTGGCTGCTCCAACTGGGGTCTGCTCTGCTGGGTAAACACAGGCAAACTAAACATGCACTTCATCATGCATACAGCCAGATTATGAAAGAAATGTTCTTTCCCTATATTTTAATTAAATCTCCTTATGCCGTGTCTCTTCCTGTGTGTCCTTCTGTTATCTATTACTTCTTTAATCCCACATACCCATTGCAATTACCTCTATCGTCATCATCTCTCTGCACACAGTTACCTTTGTATCCAAGGTTCTGTTTCTGCCCAACCAGAGGAGGGCCCAACAGGAGGCCGCTGTACCGCAGGGTCCTACTGCCCACAGGGCACTAGCTACATGATTCCCTGCCCTGCAGGCACTTTCAGCTCTATGGAAGGTGACATGCAATGCTGACTAATTACACAATGTTGTTGACACTGGAACATAACACCCTGACTTACAGTAGCTTAAGTTACTGACCGTGTTGAGTGTCCTTAAAACAATTAGCAGGTGAAGCGGAAATGTTTAACTTTATTTTAATTTATGCCATGTTTTCTTTTGAGTCTTCCCTTTCATAATAAATATATGAGCTGTTTTTTGGTTTGCCAGGGGCAGTTTCTTTGGAAGCATGTCAGCCTTGTTTGCCTGGCTACTACTGTGCCAAGGCTGGTCTCTCCTCCCCATCTGGGCTTTGCAACCCTGGCTTCTACTGCAGAGAAGGATCCAGAACTGCCACGCCTTGGGGTAATACCACAGGTAACAGTTTTTTTTCTTCTTGCCCTTTACATAGTGTTAATAAATGCATAAAACATGCAGAACTAGTTATTTTAGTAATGGTATTTGAAGTACAAAAAAAACCCCTAAGGTCATCCAAAACAGCTTGAAAAATACTTCCCTTTGCAGAATTTTCTTTCAGTGCACTTTGTTTTTTCTTTAACATTTTCATGGCCTTTGACTCAGCACAGCTGAGAAGGTCTTCACAGAACATTTACCAGTCCCCACTACATCTCTTATTATTTTTCTTCCTAAGATTGCAGAAAATGGCTTTGGCCTTTTTAGGTCATTCACTTACATAATGAGTAATGACATCCAATAAAGGTCTATTGTCTCAGTTACAGGAGATATCCTATCTCCATCCCCACTTCCTGGTGATTCAACCCTGGGTCAGTTCCGTGGAGATGTGTGTCCTGAAGGCTACTTTTGTCCTAGAGGGAGTACAAAGCCCAGCCCATGTCCTCCAGGTACAAAAAAAAAAAACAAAAAACAAAAAACATGTCAAAAGAGGGATCTGGAAAAAAAGAAAAAAATATTTCTGTTGTTGTGAAAGTTTTGCAATAAAGCTTTGTCATGAATGTGTTCATCAACAGATCCATAGCGTTCTGCAGATACTCTTGTTTTTCATTACACTGTCTCCAAAGGTAGTATACAATGCATAAAGCACTCAGAGGTAAAGTATAATGGCTTATTTATCCAGAACTTTAGAGAAGGTTGTAAAACTCAACAGCAGTCCGATAAAACTGTCATAATGAGCAGGCAGCTACTTAACAAGGTGAATTAATGGAGCCTGCTACTGTCATTTTTCCACTGCGGTCTGAAAAATGACAATTATTGCAAGCTGTTCCCTTTTCTTTGTCTGTGTCTATGTACGTGCATGATCATTTATCTCCTGCATTTAGGCACCTTCTTGGGGAGGTCTGCGGCTGAGTCCGAGGCAGACTGCAATGCTTGTTACCCAGGCTTTTACTGCCCTTCATGGGCTCAGACTTCTGCTGACCTCCTCTGTCCCCCCGGGTGGTTCTGTCCGGCAGGATCAGCATCTGGACATCAGCCAGGTAGAGTACACATCAGTGTGGGTCAGCTCAAGTTTAACAGTGGTCTTTGCACTTTCATATAGTATGTGGTCACATATAGTGAATGCAGCTTACTCAGTGGGCAACTTTATCTCTTTTGCTCAGTTTCAACTTGTCACTTCATTTGCTTTTTCTCCATGCAGTTGGTCATAACTAGAAGAACCAGAATGTTTTCGTGTGGCACATCTGAACTTGCCATTTAACTAGAATCCACTGAGGTGTCTCTCATTTTATCTGTAATACTCTACTTCAAGTCTCAATTCTGTAATAATAATCTATAAACCATGCTCTAAATATACTGGAGCCACATTTATACCTCACATAAACTATCCTTCTCCTGTTACATTACACGCACACCAAGAGATCTTTTGTTGTCTTTTTGCCTTTTATTGTGAAGATGTTTTGCTAATTTGAGCATGAAATGGGGCAGAACCTATAAATAGCCACAAGCTCATGTCTGTCAAGAGAAGCCACCTGCTGCTGAGCCTGCTTTCTCCTCTCCTTTCCTCCCACAGGATTTCTGTACAGCAGTAATACTGCTAAGAGCCGCTGTCTTTTTTGTTGCTTTGTTTCCATGGACACTGGGCCAGAATATAGCAGATGTGCTTACTTTCATGGCACAAAAAGGAAATTAAGAGGATGCGTCATGGCAGTACTGTAATTTTCCACGTTTTCATTGTAAACAGTGACAGTTTTTCTTTATCTGCTTGGCAGGTCACCAGTGCCCACCTGGCTATGCATGCCCACATGGTAGCGCAGAGCCAACTGTCTGTAGCCCGGGCACATTTCAGTCCTCATCTGGACATCCCACTTGTAACAGCTGCCCACTGGGTAATTCAAAAATGCCACATATTAAAAAACTATAAACTGTAAGCAGAAGCAAACAGATGAATTGCTGTTTATTTTAAAATGAGACATGCTACCTTGTCCAGGTTTTTACTGTCTGAAAGGTTCGTCTGTGCCATCTCCCTGTCCATTCGGCCACGTCAGTCCATCAGCTGGCAGGACGTCCCTAAGTGACTGCTCCCCCTGCCCATCTGGGTTCTTTTGTAACAGCAGTGCTCTGACAGAGCCGTCTGGACCCTGCAGCCCAGGTCTGACAGCTTGGGAACTCATGTCAGACAACAGAGCTATTGGAGTTTCTTTATCTTTACTGTATGTGTGCTCTGGTGTCCACTGAATAACACTCTTTTCCTACAGTGTTTTAAATTGTAAATGTTTCCGCGTCCTCTGTGAGATGTCTGACCACATTGTTTACTACAGGACATTTTTGTTCCCTGGGATGCACCGAGCCTTCTCCTGTCTCCCAGTCTTATGGAGATGTTTGTCCCATGGGACACTTCTGCCCTCAGGGAAGTGGGTCTCCCACACCCTGTCCTGTTGGCAGCTTCTCACCCGAGCTCGGAGCTTTCTTTCTCTCTCAGTGCCGTCCTTGTCCCCCAGGGAAATACTGCCACAGTGCTGGAGCCTCACAGCCCACAGGTGGGGAATGAGAGCAGACACGAGACTGTTATAAATTGGGTTTGAATAGCTTGTAGTTATGGGAAAATGAATAAAACCCACAACATCTCATAATTCAGCATTACCTCAAGTACCCTAAGTGCAGATTCAGGAGTTGTACACCTCCCATTAGTCTTATATGCTGAATTTCTGCCCATATCACATTGTTTTCAGGTCTCATAAGCAGATGTTTTAGACCCTTTTCTAATTCCTCTCTGTGTCAGGTCTGTGCTTTGCAGGTTTCTTCTGTACTGGAGGTGCAGATAGTCCCACACCGCAAGCCAACTCATCTTTGTTCAGCTGTCTTCTTAAAATACTAGAGGGTTATACCATAAGGACAAACATCAGCTTCTGGACGCAAAACCTGTCCTGCTTTAACAACTCCGGTAATTCTGATAAAATACAGTTTGTAAACACAACATGTGCTCCATTTAAAAGGGCACTAGATCACTTTCCTCAAACCGCTCTACCACAGTGCAGGGCTTTAAAAGTAGTGATAAATGTTCGCAAGGCAGTGGCTTTTCAGATTGACCTTAAGTATTCTGCAATTAATCACTGCCCTCCAATGCTACATTGTTTCCCTGACCAAACTGTCAGGCATTGTGGGGGGAAAAAAAAAAAAGAGGCTCCTCTTTGGCGTCCCGTCTGTTAGACAAAGATTTTAACGTGACTATTTTTCATGCTTTATCTGTCATGTTGTGTTACAGGGAGAGACGCTAGCTGGATCAAAGCGGCAGCGGTGTCACAGGAAGATTTAGATCATACTGTGACTGACTCACCGCCAAGTCTCAAGAGGCCACATTATGCGTGTTCCACTTACAGAGGAGATAAATGCCCTAGGGGTGGGTAAATCCTGACAGTGAACTTGTGCACTTAATGTGATACTTTGTGCATCCATTCAGAGACACAAGTTATTTTCCTTGCTCATGACACGATAGTCCCGTTTATCGAAAGTGGCAAGGCATACGAATGATTTCATCTGATTGGTGCAGTGTGTGTGGTGTACTCCAGCTTGAATCTCACATAATCTTGGTTTTGTTTGTACACTTTGTCATAAAATTATGGCTGAAATGTTAAATCACATTATGGTGTTTTGAAGAATGAATGCCTAGTTTTAGTCTTTAATGGCTAGCCTTATGATTAAGCACAGAAATTTGTTTAGCCAAATTTATGCATTAAGAAAACATGAGTGGCAGCACAAAAAGCAAATAAATGTCACTCTTAGAGGTTCAGGTTCCCCAGCTCAAAGCAATAACAAGAGCATTTTGTTTTATTTAAATGGAATCAAATTGCATCTCATGTCACTTTTGATAACAAGGCCAAGTCTTTACGATGCTGTGGAGAGAAACCCAGTGAATCTCTTTCAGTGTGCTCTCGCCGACAGTGGGTGATAAAGAGCTGCAGACGGCTGTGTGGCGAGGCACATGAAAAGAGCGCTGAAGTAACAGTTGATATAAGAGCACAAAAGAGCAGATTTGCAAGTAATAGCATTCCTTAAAATGTAAAGGAAAATCTGTGAGGGTAGTTATGTGAAACAGAAGAAGCAGAAAATAAAAGTAGAAAATTCTGAGTTTAAGAAAATCGTCTCTCTCCGGAGGAAGCGCTTACAGGTAGTCAATTAGAAACTTTCTCTTGCTGAAGTGGAATAATTTCAGCAACAATTTCTGGCTGTTTCTTTTTTTTTTTCAGGTTTCTATTGTCCTGTGGGCTCTGCTTACCCTCACTCCTGTGAGCCTGGTTCTTACTGCAACCAGACTGGTCTAGATGCTCCGGCAGGGCCCTGTGAAGCTGGATATTACTGCCCTAGAGGCTCTTCAGAACCCCATGCCAACCCTTGCCCCACAGCACACTACTGCCCCCTTGGAACCCCTCTTCCTCTGCCCTGCCCTCTAGGAACAGTAAAAAGTGAGACGTTGCTGTTTTGTAATAAAACTGTAATTGGTAAATTAATTCAATGAATGTATTGGTTTTTATTATTTTATGAACATTTATTGATTTAATTAACAAAATAGAACCAAGTGCTTTCTCTTCCTTCAAAAAAGAGAAACAACCAAGGACAAATCAGTAAGCCCTGGCTTCTCCCAAGTCATGAATTGATGATGAATGCGTATTCAATCAAAATACTAAAAATGAGAAAAACAAAACCTAATCCCCTTTGCTCCTAACATCATCAGTTTACCCACTGCCGTCCTTGTTTGAACTGGTGTATACCTTTGCAGCTCAGTGATGTGGAAAAATATGAAAAGTTCCATTGAAGCATTTTTTTCCCCCCTTGGGCGTCTATGAATAATTGCAGTCACAAAGTGGCTTAATCGTGTAATTGTATTCTTGTCTTGCGGCAGACAACTAGAATCCTATTATTATATGCTGTAGCTCCTTTGTGCGGTTAAGAATTAGAAACTGATGAGGGAGCTGGGATATACTTTGTATTGAAATAACATTGTAATCTACTTAAGGTTTTAATTACAAAGTGATATGGTAATTTTTTTTTTGAGGGAACAAATACTGTGTACTTATGGGTGTGCAGAACAACAGTTTTCTCTTTGTAATGATTTTATGTTTTTCCACTTCATTAAAATTCAGATTTCTTCATGTATCACACGTGCACATGAATGTATTACCATTGCTCCTAGACAAAGAGTGTAACTACAACGTGCACATTATCAACCAGGTTCTCTTGGTGGATCCACTGTTGAGGCTTGCCAGCTGTGTCCTCCAGGTTCCTACTGTCACCAGCGAGGAATCGCTGAGCCAAGTGGCCCCTGTGCAGAAGGCTACTACTGTCCTGAGGGACAGATCTCTGAAAGACCACAGCAACATGTCTGCTCAGTCGGTCATTACTGTGAGAAGGTCAGCCAGGCAGTGTCAGGCTTCAAGCTACTGTCAGTCATCACTGAATATTGTATGTGATGTCTTTACATAACCCTTCCTTTTCAGCTGTATTATTTTTTCATGACAAGTGCATTACAAGTTGGTGTTTCATCCTGAGTCCCTGTGCTGTGACCGTTGACAGTGATATTGTTGCACATTACATTGTGATTACAGCTGATGATATATGTTGTCCTCCACATGTAATATACATCTAATAAAATAATTCTAATGGTTTCCTCAGGGGAGTGCCAGACAGACAGCCTGCCTTCCTGGCACCTACCAGTTCAGACAAGGCCAAGGCGGCTGCGAGACATGTCCTGCTGGTTTCTATTGTAAAGAGCAAGGTAAAGCTGATAGAATGACAAAGCATTTAACTGCTGGAGCCCAGATGTAACCTTTACACTGAGACCAGTTTTCTAAGAAATCATAATAAAGGTTCCTATTTGATTTCTGTATCTGCTTGTCAGGAACAGCTCTTCCGCTTCCATGTGAGAGAGGATTTTACTGCCCCAGTGGATCAGCATATCAACATCCCTGTCCATCGGGGACCTATGGAAACACGTCGGGACTGGTTGAGGAATGGCAGTGCTCACTCTGCGACCCTGGGATGTACTGCAAAGGAACTGGTACATTTCTTTGACCTCGTCTGTTCCTTTTTTTGCAGATGGCTGCTGTGTAAATGTCTTGATGCATTGCTTGAAAAAAAAAAAGTGCTTCTCTTCTTCGCTGTAAGGGTGGCAAAAACCTTAAATTGTATTTGCTTCCAGGAAGGACCTCTCCCACTGGACAATGTGCTGCAGGGTTTGTTTGCGCTGAGGGAGCCACTGAACCTTTACCATTAGATAATGTGGCAGGGTTCCCATGCCCGCCTGGGTTCTTTTGCCCTGCGGGAACATCTGCACCAAAACCATGCCCGAAAGGAACATTCAGGTGGACATCCTTGAGTCCTTCTATAAAAATCTCAAATGTAAAAACTGCCAGTATTAGACTTCATAGTGGCTAATTAATGTCTTCTGTGTATCTATTAGTAATATTTGCATTCTTTAAGATATTATCAAATCCATTTAGAGTCAAGGAGAACATGATCCATGTTCAGTAAAATACTCTGCTTTCAGTGAGCAGATTGGGCTTGTGGATCATTCTATGTGTCATAGCTGCAGTCCTGGCTTTTACTGTTCAGAGTCCGGCCTTTCTGCAGTGTCTGGACCCTGCTTGCCAGGTAAAAAGTAATGGTCATTTTTATGTGTCAGGTGATTCATTACCCTGCTTGGAATAAATACATTTAGTTAGTAAAAATATCACTGAAATGCTTCTACTGCTAGGTTTCTACTGCTTAGAGGGATCCCAGTCTCCTACTCCAATGTCAAGTGTATCGGGAGGTGTTTGTCCAGCAGGTCACTACTGTGCAGAAGGCAGCAGTGTCCCTTCACCCTGCCCAGCTGGCTTTTACCAGAACAAGACCGGAGGAAAAAGCAAACATGACTGCAAACCATGCCCTCTTGGTAAACAAAATGTTAATTTACAAAACTGACATTTCTGAAGATATCCTTATTGTCCTTAATGTCTTTGCCAGGCTGGTTCCAGGATTTACCAGGGCAGAAAGAGTGTAATCCCTGTCCCCCTGGGTTTCACTGCCAGCCTCTGAATCCCAGCCCCACTAGAGGGAGCTCTGGTGGAGTATCCAGCCCTCTGCCCTGCCCAGCTGGCTATTTCTGTCCAAGGGAGGAGAATCCACACAATCAACCACTCCCATGCCCCAAAGGCAGCTACAGCCCTGTGCAGGGTCTCACCAGTGCAGGTGAAATCCTGGAACAATTGTAAGAAAGAGAGACAAGTGCAGATATCTTTCATTTATAGCTAGTTTTATTTATTAAATATAGGTAGAAGTCTAAATATGGCAATACATGTTTTATTCAGACAAACTATATTAAATATCATATATATATATATATATATAAAACATAAAATATGTAAAATATATTAGCAATGAAGTTATTTGAAAAGTAAAAGGAATAAATAAAGGAAAATACATGTAAACAAATAAAATATAAATATCAGAAGGTGTTCCAAATAAGAGTTTTTACAAACAGACATGAAATATACAAAAACAAGTTTGAGTTGTCATAATATAAAATAATATTGCTATACTGACCTTTTATAGTCACTTAAAAAATATCAAATTTATATTCAGTTACATTATGTTTACACACGGACTTTTCCATTATGTTATTATAATGTTCTGTAATTTAGTTTGTTTCAAACACTGATACCTTTGGCCACGTCAGAGATGTGTTGATTGATCTGGTAGCTTGTTGTGCTGTTAGGATGAAGTGAAAGCTGTCAATCTGTGTGTTTCCAGGTCAGTGCTTAGTATGCCCGGCAGGTTGGTTCTGTGGCTCTGAAGGTCTGATTGAGCCTTTAGGATCATGCGCTGCTGGGTTTCTTTGTCTGATGGGTGCCAAAGTGCCAAATCCGACTGACAACAGAACTGGATCTCTCTGTCCACCTGGGATTTTCTGTCAGCAAGGTCTCGGAGCAGGTAGATCTTTGGATAATAGAATGAGATAGGTGTGTTTTGATTGAGTTATTGTCATAAGCAATAAAATGATCCTACTAAAAGTTCCTGCCGGTACAGTTAAAACTGTGGCTTATTCTTCTAAATGACCAAATAGCTCCTTTGATGCACAAAAGCTATTTAATATACAGTAATGTCACACATGGTCATGTAGCGGCACCACCAATGGCACTGTACTTTTAACTCTGGCCTCCCTTAAGGGAGGAGGGATCAATAATATCTCTGCTGTTTAGATATATTGACTTGAACTCATTTTAAAATTAAAACTTAATATTATAAAAGTGAATATGAACTTTTCATCCAGCTGAACAGTCCATGTTTCGAGTAATTTGGTCCAAGATATTTATATAATCTTTAATTGAAGCCACTTAATAAACTGCTTATCTATAACTTAGTTTGTAAAAATTGCTTACTATTTAATCCATCCATCCTTTCTTCATCTACATTGAACAGTTTCTTGTTGTTTAAAAATATATTTTAATTGTTTATCCATCCTAATAACTAACACCATCAGATGTAATTAACTTTTATGTGGGTAAACCTTTGAACAATACATAGTTACATAATTGTAAGCTTCTGTATACAAGTACGTTTTTCTTTTAATCTCTTGTGTTTAGGTGATTGCTGGGCAGGGTTTTATTGTGACTGGGGCTCCAGCAAAGCCAATCAGGCTGTGTGTCCAGCTGGTTTCTTTTGCCCCAGGGGAACACCAGCTCCAGTGCCTTGTCCTGCGGGAACATTTAGCTCTCAAACAGGCAACACTCATCAGTACAACTGCACCATGTGCACCCCCGGATACTACTGTAAAGGTGGGAAACATGGATTTATCTGCAGCAAAGGGGGCGAGATCAGCAATGATCCAGAGAGGAATCCATTTAGGGAAAAAAATACAATTTATTTTGTCCATTATTGTTTTTGTAACTTGCTATCAAAATATTTACAAGCCTTTACTTTTTTATGAAAGCAACAAATTCACTTGCATTCTCTGGTGGTTCATTAAAGTCATTGTGGGACGTGCATAGTTTTAATAATTAAAGTGGGCTTTGCAATTATGAGGTGCACTGAAGAACCTCACTGAAGTCTCTATATTTCACATCGAATCGATTTAATTATTGATGCAACACTATCTTTAGGCCTTTGAAACTACACAATAAAAAGTTTCCAAAGTTGCCGAATGTTTGCTAATGTTATTTGTCCTCATTAGATAAAATGTGTGTTTTTTGTTTTTTTTGATGTGGCTCAGGTGAAGGTACTGTCCAGCCTACACTGTGTCCTATTGGCCACTACTGCCCTGCAGGTCTGATGCTAGGACTGGAGTTCCCTTGCCCACCTGGCACTGTACAGAGCCAGCTTGGAGCCTCCGGTCCTGATGCCTGCCTCCCCTGTCCTGCTGGTACAGAAAACAAGAATGTTCTGCATCATCTTAACGATTATAATTAAAAGCAATTATTGTGCTTCTAATTATTGAGTTTATTTTGTTGATGTTTCCTGCAGGAATGTTTTGCTCTGAGTCTGGCCTGTCCAAGCCCACAGGTCTCTGTGAGGCAGGATACTACTGTCGTGCTGGATCAACCAGTCCAAACTCTACTGACTTTCAGGTGTTGTTTGTCCCCTGTGATACTGGCCAGTAGGCTCTTGCCATTAGTGAAATGTTTCTAATGATTTCAGGGGCCTTCAACATTTGATGTAATATCAGAGTCTTATAATTGAAGAAAAAAGTAATTCACTGTATTGGCCTCTTTCTTTTTTGACACATTATGAATTATCTTTCAGTGGCACCATCAGGTGTGACAGAAACTATCAGAAAAAAAAGACTACATTCCCTGCATACCTTCTGCAGTATAATGCATTCTTCCTTTCTAATTCTGACATCAAAAATACATATACATATATATATTTAATTTAAAATATTTCTTTCTTTTCTCAGGGAAATTTTACTGGAAGCCGTCTTTGTCCTTCTGGCCAGTACTGCCCTGCCGGCACTGGCTATCCACTCCCCTGTCCCGTTGGTTCTCTTTCCATCTCTCAAGGATTGAAGGGAGTTGATGAATGTGCACCCTGCCCCCCTGGACTGTTTTGTGGCAGTCCTGCAATAGCAGAGCTTTCACAAGCTCTCCCATGTCAGGCTGGGTAAACACTTCTATGACTCTTTTACTTTTCAATTTCAAATCTGCTCTTTCTGAGAGTGGATAGTTCCTTTTTTTAAAAAAATGCCCATTTAATATCTTTAAAATCACTTCAGCGTCTGCCAAGGGTTCAGTTTCTTTCTCTTCTAGTATTATACTGTAAATAAGAAGATTGGAGCATTTAGACATATAGTGGAGGAGAATAAAAACACAAAACAATTAAAATATTTTTACCATCTGTTTTAACTGCCGCTAGCTAATTAGGGCTTCTGCTTTAAAACCTAAGTGAAGAAGTGTAAAATCATAGTATAACTGCAACGGTATTATTAAAATACACACACATTAGTGTAGTGTGATTTTTAAAAAAAAAAATAGTTTCATTTGTAAGAACATGCATATGTTTTAAAGTAGATTAAGTAATACCCTGAATAAAGTGAGTCAGAGTCAGTGTATCAGATGAGTTAGATTCATTCATACATACAGCACCATCAAAAGTTTGGACACACATACCCATTCAAATTTGTGACTGAAATGAGTTTCCCTCACTGACAGATTTGCTAGTGGCAGCTTGTGGCAAAATCTATATGGTTTCCCTGTTTATGCCTACAGGTACGCGTGCTTGGGAAGCAGCTCCAGTCCTACTCCTTCTGATGGTTCCCATGGCTACCTCTGTCCTGCTGGCCATAGCTGTCCTGTTGGATCAGCACATGAGAAGCCCTGTGAGGCTGGCACTTACAGTCCTGCCCCGGGAGCAGCCCGTTGCTTATTATGCCCCAAAGGAACCATGTGTCCATCGTCAGCCACTAAAGAGCCCTCTACCTGCCCATCCGGTGAGAACAGTGAAAATTAACGCTGAATCAGTCCCAAATATTTTAAACTTTCAGGTATAACAACAGTATTGTCCAAATTTGTATTTCTGCAGTAATAGAAAAACAGTTGCTTTTTTCCTAGGTCATTTCTG
The DNA here is from genome assembly GCA_034780415.1 of Cichlasoma orientale. Taxonomy (NCBI): domain Eukaryota; kingdom Metazoa; phylum Chordata; class Actinopteri; order Cichliformes; family Cichlidae; genus Cichlasoma; species Cichlasoma orientale. The sequence goes on along the minus strand of JAVDPK010001330.1, from coordinate 193,852 downwards.
TCCTGCTGGGACAGCCCTGCCTCAGCCCTGCCCTTTGGGAACTTTAAGCAACCACACAGGTGCCGACTCTCTCTCCATCTGCGCACCCTGTCCCTCTGGAGTGTACTGTAGCTCATACGGAGCCTCCACACCACAAGGTGAACAGAGATGTCGATATTTTGCAACATAACTTTGGTCTTTTAGCAAAATGTAGAGATCTGTACCAAACTGGTAGTGTCACTGTGTTTTTGTCCAGGTCTGTGTTTGCAGGGTTATTTCTGCCAAGGTGGAGCTATGGAACCAGCACCTCAGAGCTCTGAAAACTTCCCCAGGAATGGCCCTTGTCCTGTGGGCCACTACTGCCCAGCAGGGTGCCTCTCCCCAATTCCATGCCCTCTTGGCAGTATTCGTAACTCCACTGGTACTCCACTAGTGTTTACACTCACCATAAAATGGCAATTTCATTTTGCTGCATTTGAACTTGAAAGAGATCAAATTCTTGTGCTGTCTGCTTCCCCGATCTGCATCACTATTTACTCTGTTATCTGCTGTGCCCCCATCATAGCAGGTGTATCCATGGAGAGTTGCTCTGCCTGTCCCGCTGGCCACTACTGCTCCACAGATGGTCTGGCCAGCCCCAGTGGTCCTTGTGCTTCTGGTTTCTACTGCCCTTTTGACTTCTCTTCAACTACTCCATACGCATTCCTCTGTCCCAAAGTAAGGTCATACAGAACTACCTCCCCAAGTATTCCCTAACCACCAAGTATGATTGAGGTGTGAATGAATGGTGCAAAGAATTGTAAAGCGCTTTGAGTACATTGAAAAGCGCTATATAAGTCTAAGGTATTATTATTATTATTAGAATTATCAACCTACAGGCTGAATTCAGCCTGAAAATCAAAGTGAAAAACCTTCTGGTAATTGGACATATTGATGTGCCAACCCGTGTAACTTCTGTAGGGTCCAACCCCCTCTGCTGCTTAACTAACTAGATCTATATCCCAGAAGTTTAATTGACTTGATGCTATACTCAGATTAAGAAGTGTTCTGTTTTTTTTTGAGCTGTGCATTTTCCAAACAAGACTCTAATAGATGCTTCTGTCACATTGTTTAATATCAATGTTCTGCTAAATTGGATGTCACCTCTCTGATGTTATTTCATCATTTTCATTCTATCCAAGGGCCACTACTGTCTGGAAGGATCTGCCGTGGCCTTCCCTTGCCCCACAGGAGAGTACCAGCCTAACCAGGGATCAGACAGCTGCATCCCCTGCCGACCTGGATTCTACTGTGAGGAGGCCATAGTGGGAGATCCACTACCCTGCCCACCACATTCATTCTGCCCTGCTGGTATGCTGAAAGGACACTTGACAATAAAAGATGTAAACATTTATTTATAGCTCACTGACACGTTCGTTGACATGAGAGCAATATGAGTGTTCTCAAATAACTTTTGACAAGAATGTAAATACAACTTCTTTTTCAAAATACAGAAGAGATAAATAACCAAAAAAGACTTTTGTTTTATTCCACAGAAAGCTAAAATATATGGCCTTTTGTTTAGTATTGCTTTTGCGGTAAAGACTGCCACTTTTTTTTCCCCCCAGGCACAATGGTACCTCAGCCCTGCCCTAATGGGACATATACTCATTCAGATCTGGGAGGTTTACAAGAAGAGGGAGAGTGTTTACCCTGCCCTCCAGGGAAGTTCTGCAGGTACACATTTGTGTGCATGCAGAGACCCTCAGTGCACTTATCTTGCACTTTCAAATACCCAAAGACAGTGTATTGACTTACACAAATGTGTAGACAAGCATACAATTATGCCCATGCACATCCCGTATACACATACAGACATATTTAATCCGTTTATTTATTTAGGCTTTATTTAACCAGGAGATCCCTTGAGATATAACATATAACATGAATATGCATAAAACAAAAATAAAGCATGTCAGGGTCAGCAAGTAATATAATACAAAATGCAAAGTCCAGCTTTGCAGTCTTGATTTACAGATGTCTTTGTAGGAGCTCTGAACTCTTCAGTCTCCAACTTGAGTTTACTTGAAAGGTTATTCCATGACCAAGATGCAAAATAAGAGAAGGCTGTTCTACTACTAGGTTTTAAGAAATCCTAGGTACCCTAAAAAGGAGACAACTAGAGGACCGCAAATCATAGTGGCTGTTAAAAGGGAGTTTATATTATGGTTATGGTTATGTACATAAACATATACCAGTGCAAGTGTCTCCTTAGGTTTAATAACGACCAAGAAACCAGATTATAATGTACACAGTGATGTGTGCTGTACAATTTTGATATGAACTGTAAATAAGTATGGTACACAGAGTTTAGACAATGAAGTGCTGAGGCAGCACTTCATTATGATTATGACACCATAATCAAGTAATCAAGAATATTTAAGAACATAGTTTGTACAAGTTTTTTCCAAACTAATAAATTAAGACAGGCCCTATTTTGATAATAGGTGCTCAACATCCACACTATCCAACCAGATACCTATGATACCTATGTATACCATGTTTACCACTGTATGCATCCCCTCTTCTTTAAACAACAGTCTGTAAACATCTGGGAACTGACAAGACCAGTTGCTGGACTTTTGAGAGAGGAATGTTGTCCCATTCCCAGTCTGATATAGGTTTCTGGTAACGCTTTCTTTTACGGCCCACTCCAAGGCCGTAACTACGGATAATTTAAAGGGCGTTACCCTGTAAGTAAATTTAAGTTCCGTGTAATTTCGAGGACTAAGGATGTAATACCGTGACTAAGGCCATAATTACTGTGACTAAGGCCATACTACATTGACTAAGGCTTAGTCAAAGCTGAATTATCTTGATTAAGGTGGAATTATTTTGACTAATGCTGTACTATTTTGAATAAGGCGGAATTATCAGAGTAGCATCTGTAGACATATTGTTCCCAATGATATACCCTATACCCTATAGCCCCATCACTCAAACCAACATCACCAAGTCTGCCTAACAGAATATAATGCCTTACAGAGATCAGCAAACAAGGCTGAATGGCTTCTTGTCCAAGGCATTAATAATATCTTTTGTTACCTACATAGCTAATATTATTATACTATGACCCAATCTAAAACCAGACTGAGGATTACTTAAGATATTATTGTAAGTCAAGTATTGTTTCATTTGAGAGTTTATTTCAGATACTAGAGTCTTGGCAAAAGGACAGAGTTTGGATATAGGGCAATAATTGTTTAAATCTGAAGTGTTGTCACACTTTAATAAGGGGAGAACATAGGCTGCTTTCCAGATTTTAGGATGATATCAGTCTGGAGACTTAGATTAAAAAATATGAGTAATAGACACGGCAATAAAGTCAGCTGCAAGCTTTAGAAGATAGGGATTCCGATTTGTCAGCTCCAGGTGACTGTTTTGAATGAATGAACCTTTATGGATCACCACAGAAGAAATGACAAAGACAAATGGGTTCTTTGATAAGGCAGTGCAAGATGGAAAAGACTTAGAATTCAAATTAGAACACTGAGATCCTGCTACATTTACATTCAAATCAGAACTAGCTGATAGAAAATGTTCATTAAAATGCCCAACAATATCAGCTTTACACTTAATTTCAACTGAGTTAATTACAATATTTTCAGGCAGGACTAAGATGAAACTGGAACATGACAGCAACTTTATCTGTTTCCAGAATTTAGAAGGGTTATTAAGGTTTTCTTAAATAGATCTTTTGTAGTATTGGATTAGTAATTGGATTTTCTGGTCAGAGTTTTACATTTCTTTCTTAGTGCTCTGGAGGAAGCTCAATCAGCAGGGGAATTTGTGGGCCTAGCCTTGACCACAGATTGCCTTTCCTGGAAATCTGAAATCTGATGCATTGAATGCATAATGACACAAAAAATGTCTGTAATATCACATGGATTTGTTCATTAAATAACATATGTTGTGTCATCATGGAAGTTTTCACCAGAAAAATTGTGGGGAAAAATGTATAATTTTATTACTCCGTCCATCCATGGCCAGGTGCAGGGGCAGCAGCCTAAACGGAGAAGCCTTCCTTGGTACAATCAGATGCAGAAGATAGCCAATCCCAATTTAAATCATCCAGGACAAATAATCCAATCACTGAGACTTTGTAAGATATCAGAAAGAGAAGAGATGACTCCTTTTACAGCTAATGGTAGCCTAGAACAGTAAAGTGGACATATTAATTTTAATAGCAAGCAGGTGAAACTGTCTGACTTTAGTTATAGATTTTGATATAGATAAGGAGTTACAAAACCTGCGTTTAACATACATTGCAACTCCACCACTTTTACTGGCATAATCAGATCTATAAACATTGCAGTCACTCATCTCTGCTGTTATTCCATCACAATTAGCAGAATGCAGAAGACTGTCATGTTCAGCAGCCACGGTTCACTGCCAAAACCAAATTACTGTCTTAATACTATCTTAATGTGCATTATTATAATAAACCTAGAGTATGGGAGAGGAAACATTAAACTGGAAGAGTGGAAACATCAAGCTGGAAGAGATTATTATGTATTAATTTAATTAACCGTAATTTTAGATTCTTCTAAACTAATTATGCATGTATGGGCGTATGTTTCGATCTCCATGGAGTAAATCTTGTAGTTTTATGTATTAACTAACTAACTGTATGTTTCCTTAGGGTTGGTAAGATCCAAGGTGTTTGCGCTGCAGGCTACATCTGTGTTTCTGGAAGTGCAAATTTCAACCCGCAGGGACCAGTGTCTAACTTAAGCCATTGCCAGTGGGCTGTGCAATGCGCTGGACCATGTCCACCAGGTGCAATATATATGATTAAAAAAACTGAGACTGTAAAATAAAACTACCAACCATTCAAGATTTTAACCCTTTTGTTCTCAGATTATTTGACTCAGATCTATCCAGGTTTAGTTTAGCTAAATAAAGACCAAATGCTTCGTTTGTTCTAGGTTTTTATTGTCCTGAAGGCACAAAACAGGCTCAGTTGTGTCCTGCAAATACCATCAGAAGCTCCCCAGGAGGTGCCAGCCTACAGGACTGCTTACCCTGCCCACCCCAGTATTGGTGTAAATCTGGTATGAACGGAGTGGAGTTTTGTAGACACTGTAATCAAATTTTAAGGGTAAAAATAAAAAAAATTTAAGTACCGTCATTTTATTGAGATTATTTAATAGAAAAAAGAATGATATACATTGATCAGTGTGAATTTAACGTCTTTCAACAAACTGACGTATTCTCATAAAATTAGAATTCATTCATTAAAAATACATAGGAGGGGGCACCGGTTTGTGGTTTGCCACATTGCCTGCCGTCTCGAATACAGTGTCCTAGATGGACATCACTGTTCTGCCTGATTGCGTTTTATGTATGGAGGTGTTCTCCCTGTGGCATGGAGGCTAATTTTAATCAGTGCCTGCACCTTCAGACTCAAGATTTGAGTCCAGAGTCACTTTGCTATCTAGGAACAATCACTACAGATGAACAGTGGCTAGAGTTTTTGAGGTAATTTATTGCTAGGTGTTGATATTATTCAAATGTGTTAAACAATAGCGTGTACAATATTTTATTTTATTTTTTAATATTCGAACAGTAGAAAAAAACACAGCGGCTGCAGTCATTATAGGGTAATTTAAAGTGGCCAGCTGTGGTCATTATGGGGTACGGTCTAAATTTATTGTTTTTGGTCCCTCTTGGCCAACTAAAACATGTTTGTCCTACAGTGGCCACCATATATAGGATGATGCACTTGAATTGGGAGGGGCAAGATAACAAAATTCAGTTCACTGCAATCTGCAATCTACTGACATCTAGTGGTGATATTTAACACACTGTACCTTTAAATCCTGATCGCTGAATTGGTTTTGTGAAGTGATGAAAAGGAATATAAAGAGGCAGGAGTGCCTGCTTAATGAGCCTTAAAAATCATCAGTCGAGAACTGGAGTCCCTTCTTGTAATATTAAAGTTGCTCCAGTATATACCAAGTATCAGAAACCTTTTTTCTTCCTAATCGACTTTTTGTTGCATTTGTTTGTAGGAGACCCAGTTGCTCAGCTGTGTCCTGCTGGTCACTACTGTGACGGTCTGCCTGGTGGTGACTTTGGTGGAGGGACTGGTCCCAGGCCATGTCCACTCTACACTTATCGAGCTTCTCCTGGAGCACACAGCAAGGCTGACTGCCTGCCATGTCCCCCTGGTTCACACTGTAACAGCACAGGTCTGATGCGCACAGACCTTCTCTCCATGTTTTAAAAAGTGAACTCAAATTTAATTGATAAATTTAACAGATTCTTTTTTCTCACCATAAATCCCGCCCCTTTTTTTCATTCTGTTATTTTATTCTGATTACATGCATATCTTGTACCTATAATAAATTTTAAAATACGTCTTAGAGCATTTCTCTGCTGGTTTTTAATGCACATTTCCAAGGGCAATTCAAAGCTACCTCCTTTCAAGACTGCATTAATGTCAGTATACAGTATATGGAGCACATTATCGTAGTTGCGCCTAAAATAAGAATGAAAGAAATACAATGTGAGTGAAGGCACTGAATTTTAAACTCCTCACCTAAGGCCACAGCCATAAATGAGCACAAAATTTTCAAATAAATAATGCTTCTACTCCTCTCAAAAGTTTTATGGTTAAAATTAAATAATATTGTTGGATAATACACAGCAGATGGTTATTGTCCCTTTTCTTTCTTTGGTTCTTTGTGCGTATAAATGAAGGCTTATTAAAAACAATGGGCATTAAAGAACTTCCCTTCTGTTGTAGTCATTTTGGTGAGTTTTATGGTTCATATATTGTAATAGTATAAAGTGATAAGTTGTTTTTTTGTCTTTTTTTTAAGAAAACTGTTTTTTTTTCTAGGGCTGACAGACTACTCCGAATATCCCTGCCCACCTGGCTTCTGGTGCAGTGGGACTGGGGCCCCCATCCTTTGCCCCGCAGGCACCATGAGGCAGCTTCCTGGAGCTGCTGCACCCAGCCAATGTGAACTCTGTGCAGGAGGAACCTTCTGCCCAGACCCTCAGGCTACAGGAAAACCCAATGTGGAAGGGATACCCTGTCGGGCTTCCTATCAGTGCCCTGTTGGTGGGTTTGTCAGCACAGTTTGAAGTAATCTGGACCTTTTTGAAATTCCTTCCTTTCCAGACATAGCAATGAGTGTTGCTATGTCTGGAAATGTAACAAGTGTTTGCGCATAATTTAGGTGCGGTTTCAGAGAGGCTGTGCAGAGCTGGATCATATTGTGGACCTCAAACTGCTGAACCTCAAGTCTGTCCAGAAGGTTATATTTGCCCTGAGGGATCCCATTCCTATAGCAGCACCAAACAACTGTGAGTGCATGACAGCTCTAAGAAGCTAAATCTGGCATAAAAGCAATTGTCAACTCTAAGTGTGATATAAAAAATGAGAGGCTTTAACTGGTGAGATGATGAAAGCTTAATAGGTTTTGACTGATTCTACTTGGTGTGGTTTAAAACTTTATAAATAACCCTGTTATCATGCTCCACAGCTGTCCATTTCCATACTACTGCCCAGCCAACAGCTCTGCCATGAAGTCTTGCGAAGGGGGTTCTATGCCTGCCAACATTAGTGGGCTCAGAGGGTCCGAAAACAGCTGCTGTATTGTGTGTGAGGGGGGCACCTATCGTCCATATCTATCCTCCATTCTACAATGCCTTCCATGTCCACCAGGATACTACTGCCCCCCAGGTGCTTTGTACAGGATTTTCTTCATCATTTCAAATCATCTCGACTGTACACTATTTGCCATTTCATTTTCTAACTTTCTTAACAACTTTAATGCAACAGGTACAGACAACTACAAGAAAAACACTTGCCCTCTTGGCTATGTCTGCCCTGTGGCATCCACCCAGCCGATATCCTGCCCACCTGGCTCTTTCGGCAACCTCACTCGTGCTGAGAAAACGAGTGACTGTCACCCATGTCCAGTTAACACCTTCAATCGCATACCTGCCCAGAAGGCCTGCTTCCCCTGTGGCAGCTCGTCCACCTCGCAAGCTGGTTAGATCAGGAAATAATAGACCGATTTAAGAATTTATTATATTACACTGAGTTACAAGAAGTTGTATATCAGCACCACAAACTGCCATGCCATGTACCGCTTGCTTTCTCAGGTTCTTCTTCTTGTACCTGTATTGGTAAGAACCGTGCTTTCCAGTACTCTGATGGTTCGTGTTTGTGCAGAACTGGCTTTATCTTCTACAACGAGCTGGATTTCAAAGTCTCTACTGCTGATAGTGAATTGGACTGCCAACCTGAGGTCAGTTAAAACATTTTGTTTAGTCTCTGTCTTTTCCTCCATAATGTGTGTTATTGTCTCAAAAATATACACTTTACATTCAAACTGGCTTGTGTTTTTGAAATTGTAAAATTTCTTAACTTTCATTTTCTTCCTGAGCGACTTTGTAGACGTACCTGCAGCCAACCTTCAAGCAACTGATGTCTAAATGTCCCAGAATCAAATGAACAACTTTCCTCTACTTGTCAAAAACAGACTGTCAGGATTTGAAGCCATAATTTTTACTTTGTAGTTTCCGCATTCTTTTTGACGTATGGGAATATGGAGACAACTATACCATACTGTAAATGAAGGCTCAATCATGAATGATGCAACATATTGCAAATTCCTTGTGTCTGAAGTCTGAGACTTTTTGTTTGACTTTCAGGTGAACAGACGGTGTGCCGCAGGAGAGGTGCGTTTGGCAGCATCCAGAGAGTGTGTGTCTCCATCCCTCCACTCCTGTAATATCACCTGTGGACCACATGGAGGAACTCTGGATGTGGAGATGGGCATGTGAGCTACACTTATCACCTAGTTCCTTTACAAAATCATCGAAGTCAACACCGATTTACAGCTACATGTAATAAAGAAGTGAATTAGGATGTCCAGCTGGTATATAGCCTGATATGTTGCCTTTCTGTCTCTTGCCTTATCTGCACCCCAGCTGCCGGTGTGAGCGATATGTGTCTGCAGAGGAGCTTTGCAGTACATCTTGCCTTTCCAGACTGCCTCAGCTCTCTGCCCAGCTCTCGCCAGATGGACACCTGCTGCTCAGCCTCAAAGAAAGGCATAGCATGGTCTGGGCAAAGGTGATGAAAGGTTAACAGGGCCACTGACAAACTGATGATCAGCTACACCTTGCAAGAATATCCAGCTATCCAATCCAGTTATTTGGCTTATACTTAGTGATCAGTTACTCTAAATGTGTGCAGGAATGAGAGGAAGGATATCCGAAGGCTGCTACTGCCAGATAAAAATAAGCACACATACAACATTAGAACTGTACTGATGCAGCCAAGAGACTCCTCAGACTGTAGGGTTTAGCTACATCAATTAGTAGGCGGAAAGCTTGGCACGGTATTTAACAAGGTTTCGGCCAGCTTGAGTCTCAGCAGGACGTGGAAAAATGTTGCAGCTGCAGATTTTGTGATATCATTGCATATGGTGAAGCGACAGTTATTAATAATGAAATCCACTCGCCATGAAAGAAAAAATATTTAGTTATTCCAAGTTATGAAAAAAGAGGTTAGTTCATTTTCCAACAGTTTCATCATGTATACGGTACTGTGCACCACCCCTTATTTCTGTATATTTTGCTTCCAATGAGCCAGACTTTCTTTTAACTTTTTTTTTTAAGTGGTCTTGAGCAATAGTTCTCCAGGCTTTCTGAAGATCTTTCAAAGTTTTCCTTTGAACGTTGCCTGCTTTTAAACTAATTTTCAATCCAGTCCTTGGACCTGAGCATTTTTAAGAGGAGTTTTTTGTTGTTTGCTTATTTGCAAATTAATTCATTTAAAACTGACCTGTGAATCCTTCAAAAGGATAAAAGAAAGCACCTAACTGAAGGGATGAGCCAGTGTTGTGTCTACACATAACATACAACTTAGCAAAGAAACCATTTTAAATTGTATCTGCACTTTGTTACTAGCAGCTTGTCACAAAAACACATACATTTTTTTGTTGAATCTATTGAATGTGGCAAAGATAACAGTTTTACAAAGATTTTTTTTTTCAAAAAGTTGTATTCTTGCATTCACATGGTGATTCCTAAAATGCCGTTAGCTGAAGACATGGTATATCTTGGTGTGGTGTGCAGTATGTAAAATGAAGAACCTGGAAAAGTAGAAGACAAAAGGAAAAAGTTACAGTCTTTACAAAATATCAACAGCAGATGAACAGTATCTGAAAGGGTGGCTGTCAAGAAGCCATTCTTAATCAAGGGAAACGGAGCAGAGGCTGAGGTATGCCAAATTACACAAGAACAGGAACTGTCTTCAAATTGTCCTCAAAATATATGAAGCAGTTCAGATTGGAGTGTCTACAAACATCTGTAAAATATGGTGGAAGGTCTGTCATGGTTTGGGGCTGCATTTCAGCCAGTGGTGGTGGGAATCTTGACAGAATTGATGAAATTATAAACACAGAAAAATACCGTCATATTTTGATCCACCATGCAATACCATCTGGAAAGCGTCGGATTGGCAGCAGCTTCATTTTTCAGCATGGGGACGATCCCAAACACACTACCAATGCATACCTCGATAGCAAAGGACACAATGAAACATTTTCAGTCCTTCCCAGAACCGTGACCTCAACATTATTGAGCAGTGTGGCAGCCAAAATCCAAAGAAAAGTTTTGAATGTCCTTCAAGAAGCCTGGAGAACTATTCCTGAAGAATACTTAAAGAAAGCTGCCTAAGAGAGTTCAGGCTGTGCTGAAGAATAAGGGTCTTCATACAAAATAGCGACTTTCAAACTTGTTAGAATTCTACAAATTGTGTTTTTGCATTGTAAAATTTATTTCTGATATACGTTCCTGCATAGTGTAGTGGTTAACACAAATTTGCTTGGCAAGTGAAAAGTGGCTGGCTTTGTGGTTGCATCACGAAGGTTATCTGGTTTAAAACTCTGCCAAATTTTGCAGCTACCTACTGTGGTGACCCCTTGTGACAAGGGAGCATCCGAAAGTAGCTTCAAACTGTATTTCCTTGTATGTTTCAATAGATCGCTGCACCTATTCAACAAAATTTAAAGAAATAAGGTGGCTCAAGACTTTTGCAACTGGAAGAATTATAGTTACAGTAAAGTAGAAACACAATATGGCACAGTTTGTATCCAACATAATGGGTAGCAAGTTGTTGTCTAATCTTCTAGTCTGTGTTGTTTCCTTTTAATTCCAGAGAATAACAAATATTTTAGGCCCAGATATCCATTCACACAATATTGGGAAAATACATTTGGTCCAGTTTGATTCTGAAGGAGTGTTTGGTTGGATTCCCACCCAAAAAGACATCATCAATCAGTTTCTGTCAGGTGACCAGAGCTATCATGTTGATTAATGTACTTTCTTTTTCTAACCAAAAAGCCATTTGTTTTCTGTATCTAGTATCAATTGACCGGAAAGTTCTTGATTTTAATTGGTTGACGAAACCCCAAACGTGCAAACTGTGACACGCCGTTATCTCTTTTCAGAGCCAATAGAAATCCTAAACACAAGACCCAGAAACAGGAGAGACACAGAAGAGGATGATGGCCGTGAGCTGGCTGTCTTACCTCGAATCCCCAACCCCATTGCCTGTCTTTCCTCTGGTGACATGCTCATTTTTCATCTCACCATCAACCATACTGGTACACCTTATTTTCTTTACTTTTACTGTGGTGTTATCATAGGGTGTGTTTTTTTTTAACATTGTCATCTTGCTTCTAACTTTTAAATCCCTAAGACCGCCATCTCAGCCACTTTCCGGTTTATCAAAAAGACCACCTGTTTAATAGCAACCCCAGCTGGGACTTTGGTGCCTTTAGACATCTGCAGATACTCATGAAGCAGACAAACTTTAACTACTCAAGGTAGCATAGTGTCCACACAGTATCCATTATCTTATATTCTGTTTTGTAATCGTAACTCTTTGATCTGTCGTCTTTCTATTGCCAGGTTTGCCCATGTTTTTTCAGACACAGGGAAGTATGTGTTTGTGGACAGTGTTGTCCCTGAGTGGAGTATGGTAGTGGTAGTCAGTGAGGAAGGGACAAAGTGCAACCCCAGAGCTGCTGTGTTTCAACCCATGACCCCAGAACAATTGGTCAAGCATGGGATTGTCAAGAAACACAGACTAAACCTTCTGCCCGACTGGGGAGTGATTGCTGGTGGGTATTTGTACTGCTGACTAACTGTTTGCAGGGGTATTATTGCAATGAATTAGTTCACAATGGCGCAATGCTGACTGTGTGCAGGGATCCTTAGTCTGCTCTTGGTTGTGGTCATTATTCTGACCACTACAGTACTAGTTCTGCGACCTAGCAAAGCAAAGCTTGTCTCCCAGTGGAGGATGAAGCCAAAGTGGCGCAGCCTCGGGGAGCCTTTCTGTCCGGTGGAGTGTGCGTGCAGCAGAGAAAGGTACGCTGGTGTGACAGGAGTGCTGATTTTGTGTTTATAAAATTACATTAAAAAAACTAAATTTGAGTCTTTGTGTTTCAGCTTAGTTCCCCCAAGCCAAGGTGACTTCCTTGGTAACAGAGGTGTAGGAGAAGGAGCAGAAGCTGAGGAGCCTGCTATTTCAAAGGGAGGTAAATCCTCTGTTTAATAGACTGTGCCACTGCTTTTTTGTTGTTGTTCTTTCATCAGACTCTCTAAGGGTTTTGAAGTAATTTCAGTAATTGTGTCTGAGTTGTGGTGGATAGTAATTTTTTTGTTGGCCCGTTGGATCTTAAAGAGGCACTAGTTTGTATACAATTAAATATAGTATCATAGTATATAAAACTTTTATAACTAAGGCAAGTCTGAGCTGCAGTTACTTTTATGACTCAGTGCAACCATATTTTGTCAAATTCTCCAAGTAAGATTTCTGCAGCCCTTTGATGACTTGGCCAATAACATTTAACATTTTTCAGAAAAGTTTCACTAAAACCAAACTTTGGCAGCTCTTTTTTTTTTTTTTTTTATCTGACTACTTTTCAGTATATTTGCCTTGTTTCTTTCTAATCTCTGATAGCGGAGTTGATGGTAATGCTTCTCAGTTAATGCTTATTGCATTATTCATGCAGCTTGATTGGGCGCTTAAATGTCCATTGGCCGAGCCATTATGAAGCCATCACGCATGACCAGCCAGCACTTAGCAGCCTATTCCACATTTGATTGACGATAAAGAAAATAATGGCTTATATCATACTGTAATTACTTGTGCTGTTACCACTAAAGAAAGCTAGACCGGCTCTACTGAATTATTATGGAGCCAAACAGAGCTTATAATTTCAAAGTGCAGTCATGCTTCACAAGATTATCTCCTGAGATCTTAAAAATATCATCTCTATCATACCCTCTGTAACTTTTTCAGCCCCTTTCTATCTTACCTATTGTTGACATTTTACCGGCCCCATTTAGGAGGTGTGTCAGGGTGCTGTGATTTGGAGGAGTTCAATGTGAAGACTCTTTACGACAAGCTAGAGGATCAGAACCTCCATGTAGCCTCACAACTGGCCCGACACCGCAAAGACATGCAGGAGTTTTATAGAAACATCTGTCAACACACTGAATCGCTTAAGGTGAGTTTTAATAGTGTGATTAAAAATACATGAAATAATCCAGTAAAGGTCAATTATTTGCAAAGTATATTTATAAAATAAATCATCATGACATGATCATGTTTAACCTAAAAAACTCCAACATGTTTTGGCACATAAGCCTTCATGAGTGAAACAGAGTTCATGAAAATACTGGCTCTTTTCAAGCGGTGCTCCACCAATAGGGACCTTCCACTTGTGGTATTCCACCAATGGTAAGCTTCCAGCTGGGTTGAGAGTGGAATATTCCACCAATGGTAAGCTTCCAGCTGGGTTGAGAGTGGAATATTCCACCGGCAATAGAAGGAATCTTCAAAACCTGGACAGATGCAGGGGCCCAAAAGAATATCAACACCAAGCCCAAAACATTCACCAAATTTAATCAAACTCAAACAAGATAACACACCAGCATCAACCACAGACATCATGAATGCATCTCTAAAGGCTACTAAGTCCTGATTTAAGCCAGGTTCAAGTACATTTATAAAGTACATCTAAGTGTCAATTCATGTTTTTTTTTATTAATGCTCAGTAATATTAATAAGAGCAATTAATAAGATCAACTTATGGATTGCAAGTTTGTGGAAAATCCTCATTATATTTGACACTTTGCTTCCCTGTAATATATAGAAAATAATTTATTAAGCTTTAATAAATCTAATAACCTGATGTTACAACTTTATAAATGTCACAATTTAGAAAGTAGTACCAGTGAGTTTTTCAGCAAAGAACTGGAAAATGCACACATAATAATGCAATTGTTTTGTCCTTAAGTGCTATGAGACAACCGAATAAAAATTGTTTTATCTTTTTTTTTTTCCCAGAATGCCTTGGAGACTATGGATCATAAAAAAATGAGTCTCCTTAAAGAGATATTAGTTCATAAAGCAATGAAGGATGAACCATCTAACAGCAGCATGGGGGAGAGAGAAACACAAGGTAAAAATACACAATGATGATGAGGAAGAGTAACGTCTTCTGCTGAAGATAAAGGACCGTCTCTAATAGTACAACAGATCATTAAAGGAATGGTTATTCAGTCTGGAAAATATGTACAGCACACACTCACCCATGAATGGTAAAGATGTGTAGATGTAAAGATGACAGTATCTGGTTTGTGTCACGTGTGGGCCATCTGATAGAGCCGAGCCGGCTGTTTCTTGTTGTGCTTTGAGAGAGACAGAAATTTATGTCATTGCATGAATTTTTTGCATGTAACTGAACATCCCTATCACTCAAGTTGAGGCCTGCGTATCATTGCTGGGAGCTGTTGTCAGGTCAGTGGAAGCTCTCTTATGCAGGATGACAGGAGATACTTGGCAGAACCAGGATTTATCCGGGCCCCTGTACTGTCATACTGGCCATCATGATACCAGGGAGTGTGAGGCGCAAGCTGGATACATGCAACCCAGTGACACTAACATGTGTTATACGCAGGTATTGCAGTGGCATCAGTTCTGTATCATGTATTCATATAAGCAGAGAATAAATTCCTCATTCAAATGTCCACAGTTTTCATCGGTGAATGTGACCAAAACATTAGCTGAACGAGGTAAGGAACAAACCGATATACGTCGGTCACACTTACAAGAACATTATGGTGTTATGCTAATCTTATTCCTCTCTTTTCCAGAACATGTACAGAGCACAGCTCCTTCTTTAAGTGATCATGACCTGTCCAAACTTGTCACTATATCACCGCTATTCAAGACCCTGCTGGAGATTCAGAATTCTTTACAAAACCTCACCATAAATGAGTCAAAACAACATTTCAACAATGGTAATAAAACATGATAGAAAGTTCTCAAAAACAGACACGAAAATTAACGAATGTAAGATATACTAACTCTTAAAATACTTTGTTTTTTCTTTTTTAGAAGCTGCAGACAATTCTGCAAAGGGGAATTATGATGGGCACCTAATCCCGACTGCACTGGACAACCTCTCACCGCAACACTCTGCCATCTTCCTGTTTGGTTGTCAGGTGATGCAGTTGCTTGCAAACTGCCCCACGTTCCCCAGTGTGCTTTTGCTACTGGCCAAATCGATTCCGATTGCTTCATCTTCCTCTAACGAGAGTCTACTGTCACACTGCTCTGGGGACTTTCATTATGATGCGGCCAATCAAATCCTTTATCTGTCAGAGGCAAAGCTTCAGCACGTGGGACATTTCATCTCTGTCATCCTGCAGTCCATGGCCCACATAGCATCGGGTAATCAGAAAGGCACCAACAGAACACAGTTCTGAAGGACAGTCTTCTGTCCTGGCCTTGGCAACTGTCATATGTAGTACAGAGTAATATCCCTGGCAATTATCTTTGAAAGCACAAAGTATGTAATCTTCTTTGAAAACAATATACAAATATCTATATTTTAATCCAGGATCCAAACCCCAGAGCTTTATGCAATCTCTCCATGAGGCCATTTCAGCTCTAAGCCTTCAGCTGTTCAATGTTTCTTTCAAATGGAGCACATCAGAGGTGTGTAAGTGCTCTTTAAACCTCACTCATCATTCTCACAGTGTAAAAATGGGGGCAGATGACTTTTTATACCTTCTTTTAACAGTCCATTTTCGATGCTTTGAAGAGGCGGAATAACACATTAGTTGAGGAATTTCTTAACATTAGAGTTCCCACTGAAGCTCGCTTCACTGAGCACCTATTAGCAAGCAGGTTGGTGAGACAGATAAAGACTACAGCAGAGTATATGAGGTATGCCATTTTAGCAAAATATTTCTATTGCAATAAATAATATTTCTCCCCTCTTGCCAATTTAGACTCCAGAAATATAAATATTTTCCACTTGAACAACTCATCTCTGAACTCAAACAGACTTCAAATCAGGACATAGACAAAGGTATGGCAACTGTTGGTTTTCTAAGAAGATGCTGATAAGTCAATGTGCACAATGAATGAATTTCTCGTACCTAACTACTCACAGGATTGTTACAATGCTGTAAAGCAATAAATATTATGAGGGGGAAAAATGTTGAATTTCACACTTTGCATCTGTCTCTGCAAAGTAGCTCCTAGTAAAGTTGGAACAGACTTTCTTCAGCTTGTTAAACAAAATAATTTATATGCAGAAATCTGCTAAATTAATGAATATTTTTTTTTTACTGTAAACAACACTGACCCTTGCTCATCTGAAATTCTGTGGAAATATATAATTTGTGTCTTGTGTTGTTTTCTTATGCATAGATTGATTCAGTGCTTTAAACGTCTGTTTTTGACCTCGGCGCATTTCTGGCATCGGCAAGCTGACTTGTGAAACAGTAATAATAATAATGCAGCCCTAAAAGTTGATGAGGAAACCCATTTGTGATTTCATAGTGATTGTTTGTCCGTTTTGCCACTCACAACATATGAACATCATTTAAGTGGAAATTTTTATTTTTTATTATTTTGTTTCACGCTGTTAAGCACCTAAAAGACTTTTGTTCCAGTAGACTTGTCCAGTGTACTGGTCCACAGAGTTCATGGCTTTCATAAAACCATGAGGGCTGAAGCTATTTTGAGTGCAATAGTTTTTCTGCTTCATATAATCATATATTCTTTGGTGTTTCTTTTGTTGTATTTTCCATCACCACAGATTGCAGCAACATTTGTTTTGTCCTTAAAAAATTTAAATCTCAGTTGTTGTTTTTTTTTCCAGGTTTACCACCAAAAGGGACGCCAATGCAGGTATAAATGTAAAAAAAAATTAAACAGAATCTTAAGTCATGGGAACTGTCACTGTCCTCCAAACACCACTCACTACTTAACCATTATCTCTGTTCCAGATGTCATGTATAGAGGAAGAAATTGACCGCATGAATGAGTCGTTCTTGCTGCTGAGCATGCAGCTACAGAAGCGAGCTCAAGTGAGCACATGGCTAAAGGAAAAAGAGAGCAGTGCTGGAAACCATTCTGCAGTAATTAGCTGAAATATTACACACTGCACATATAATTACATAATCTAAGAATGAACCCATGTGTTAATTTAATTTTGTTGTGAAGGGCTTTTAAATGATCTCTTTGTGTTTTATTTCCTCCGCGTTTCAGTTCAGCATGGCGAAATATGCAGTTTGACTTTTTCACTATCTATTATTATTACATTTCATACATATAAATGGCGTATTGCAGCGATTGAATGGTGATAACTCATTTAAATATGATATTTATGCTCATTCAGCCTTGACTTAAAAGAGAAATGTGTAAATCAGTATTCACGAACATGATGTGTGCCTGCATTTGCATTATTGCTTGAGATTATGTGCATTAACTCATTTATAGCTTTATGGCACGTCATTTACAATAGATAGTCTGTGATCTATTCTTTTGCAGAGGGAAACTCCAACAGACATTCCAAGCCTGAGTCGTAATGGAACAATCCTGCTGGAACTGAAGAGACGCCATGTATTACAGCGCCTCAATGAGCTCCAAATCACATTAGGCCAGATCAGACGGTGCCAGCAGCATGACAGCAAGTCGAAAGATGGGACAAGAGGCTGTACACAAACAGACAGCGGCACCGCTCAGCAGGGAGAAAGTGAGAATTATGGTGGTACTGATGGCTCAAGTCCCACCGATGGCCAGCGGCAGGACAATATTTCAGCCAGTCACAGTCACAGCCAAAAAACCACAGAGAGCAGAGGTCTTGAGAGCTATAAACTGGAGAGTCATTTCTGACCATTTCTGAGAGGAGTAACATTGTCCAAACCAACAACCCTGATGCATTACTGGACTGCCAGATGCCAGGCATTCAAGATCTTAATGTTCCAGCAAAGCAAGGGCTAAAAAGTGAGACTACAATAGAAAATACAACAAGCCAAACAGATACTGATGACATGTGGGTGCACACTAATCTCAATGTGGATAAATGATCAAGGTTTTCTCGTGTGGTTCGCTAAACATTACAGTACTTTTCTGTTTTTTGCCTTTTTGTGCTCCTTCATGTTAGGCCTCAAGTGGTTATTTCTGTGCAATATATTTGTTTTCTTTGAGTAATGATGCAAGTAACCTCTAACTTCATTTGCAGCAGTTTTTAAAAGAATTCATCTTCGTTCCTTTTAATTATCTTTAGAGCCAGACAAAAATAATTTGCAGCAGCATGCAGTGGCGTGACACAGTCTGTCAACTTGTCCAAAGAATTTCTTAGTCAGGAGTTAATACTGGCCTCTGAGACAGGTTGTGCTCATTACCATATTCTAATTAAGACAATAAACTTCAGCTGATTAAACACAAGGTGACATTGGTGCTTCTGTTCTACTTCCTGATCATAGCAACTTCTCCCTTGTGTAGAGGTGACAAAACACGTGTTTATCATGAATATGCAGTATTAAACTACAATAACTCTTGTCTGTCTTGCACATTTATAGGTTCTAACCTTTATTCCCTGAGATATCTCGTTTTAGTGAGAGTTCTCTGTAACCAGCAGATTAACTGAGTGAAACTAAAAGTAGCTACACAACTTGAAAGCCACTTTGATTTGCTCCAAAAGAGAAGGCTGTGTTGCACAACTGCTGTCTTCTTCTGGTTCAGTGATTTATCTGATGCATAGCGTTCTGGGTCTTATAATAGAAAGTCAGTATTCCTACATGGGGCTGTGAGCCAAATCAGAAGGTCAGATGGAACAAGTCTTCACTTACTATCAGTGTTAGCTTAGAGCTCTGTGCCAAGTCCCTCTGGCTGAATTTGGCATTGCCCTGTAGCTCTGTGTGTGTGTGTGTGTGTGTGTGTGTGTGTGTGTGTGTGTGTGTGTGTGTGTGTGTGTGTGTGTGTGT
>JAVDPK010001330.1:147516-166031 GCA_034780415.1 Cichlasoma orientale | reverse complement strand
TATATGCTTGAATAAAAAATTGTGAGGTGTGAGAAGATAGGCTAGTTTGATTTAGAGAGTTTGCACCCATAAAAAGACGAGTGAAAAATATGGTACAGTTTGTTTATTACTATATTCACAGCCCGTCATTCATATTTCACAGAACAGTGGCATCAGATTTCACAAAGCCTGCAGCTAGTGCACTGTACACTAGAGCATGGTTACATTAATGTTACAGTAATGGCATCCATAGTGGTAGAATGAATTACTTCATTGCTGGCATTTCCGTGCTTTCCTATCTAAGAGATTCTATTTCCCTAATAGCTTTCTTTTGCACAGGCTGCTCAGCCAAATCAGAAAAGGTTGTCGGCTGTCTGGTCAGCAGGCTTTCTGGAATTTGTTAAACACCCACTGGCACAGTGGTTCACAGTCACTCATTATGAAACCAAAATGAAAGATAATAAAAGGATAACTTTGCATTTATCTAACAACTGACATGTGCCCATATGCACTTTTAAACAGCTTTCACTTGCTTGTAATCCCTCTTCTTGTCCTTAATGGGTTATTAAGGGATCATTTTCTAATGGTCTTCCATTGTAAACAGTGGAGAGAAAGCACTGAATGAGTAAGCATTCTCAATGTGATGTCAACAAGATATTAGCTTGAGTTAACTGATTTTAATTACTGAATAATCATATTAAAGTATCTGATAAGCCACAACATTAAAACCACATGTTGAATATTTTGTGGACCTGCTCTGGGGGTGTCTTTTGCTCTCTAGCAATAATACATTGGTAGCAGATTTTTGTACCTGCATGTTGCAGGGTGGCACCGCCATAGGTGCGGTTTGTTCTGGTGCATCCTGTGCATGGCTAATTTGGTTGAGATGTAAGGAGTTTTCAATGCACTGGGCTCCTTGTCATGTTTCTGAGCAGTTTTGGCTTGTGATTTTGTACTGTTGGAAGAGCCCCACCCCCACCCCCCCCCCCACCCCACCTCGCCATGGGTGTGTCTGTTTGTTCTTCTACAAAAGTTTACATTGGTCATGAGTGTCATCCACGTACACCTGAATTGCAGGAGTCAAATGTTCCCCATAGAATGTTGTGAGTGGTTTTAATGCTGTGGCTAATCTCAGTATATATGCAGAATATAATATTTAGAATAGGACCGGATAATTTATACTTTGTTACTTACTCTAGAAGCATGTCAGAATGGGTAACAAGCAGAGGAGGATTGTTTACAATGAGGAAAAGCTGTTCTGGTGTTAAAAACGGCACACAATTATTTTTTATGACAGATTCTAAAGTTGGAGCATCTTTCACGCTCTGAGAACCTCTGTGACGTTGCATATGCATCTTATTTCATTCTTAAAGGTACCCTGTGGCGATTTAATGTTTTTTATTCATGCATTTCAGTTGAATTTGCCATGAAGATGTGTGTACACACATGTAAGAACAAGATAAGCACCGCAACAAAAATACACTAAAAATGCCTGTTGTATTAGAGCCCAAAAATATAGATGCAGCATGTTAGGAAACATTAGACATAGCCTTGCAAAATCTCCACTGGGCACCTTTAACTCCTTAGGGTCTGTTTTCATTATACTACAGGTATGGCCACGATATTAGGTGTGCAACATGCAGTAGTTTCTGCATCATTGTATCTACAGACAGGATGCTTGGCAAAAATACCTTTCTTTGCTTGTTGTTTAGCTGCATAATGAAAGTGAAAGGCAGAAAAAATATTAATATTATGACTGACAGAGGATTGTGGGTCAGCAGTGTTGTACAAGCTCAGCATACATTCTTAAAGTTGCGATAAGGTCTCTTCTGCTCTTTTCTGCTCACAATATTCCAAGCAAGCATGCATGCTGAATAATACATGTGCCTTGCCACTGTTTTTCCTCCGCAGCCAGCAATGACACCACAGCAATCTACTCTGAGATCATGATGTATGTGTTGCTGGTGTTCTTGACCTTCTGGCTGCTGGTAGAAATGGTCTACTGCTACAGGAAGATCTCCAAGTCTGATGAGCAGGCTCAGGACACAGCGTGAGTCTCACACAGCTAAATGTACAGATGCACAGACAGATAAAGGGATGCGACTAAACAGTGAATTTAAAAAGTGTGCGTCCGGAACACAAACCTGATGCCACATATTCAGATATTTATGTGTTGTGACTCAAAACTTGGCAATGTGTTCATATTAATTCAAAAGTCAGAAGTCATCAAGAAAGTGTATGCAAAAATAACTGAAAGTGTTTCTCTGCTTAAAATTTCTGGTTCTTACATAATTGTAACTTGAAATCTAAAAAAAAAAATGGGATAGGGAAATGAGATTTAGGAGTGAGTTGGGGGAGAAAGTGACAGAGAAGGAGTGAGGCAGCGGGGCAAACACAGAGACAGAAAAGTAATTGATTCCATCAGTTTGAAACTGTCCTGCAAGACTAATCTGTCTTTTCACCTAGACTGCTGACTGCTCATCTTCTTTTTTTTTTTACATTCGTGATGGATTTTCAGCTCCATCAGTGACTGACTTTTTGCATTGCCTTGTCAGTAATGTCAAAGACCCAAATGCACTTTTATAGTCAGCTCCCACTGGATTTTAGTGGTGTTGGCTAACCTTGTCAACCCACAGTTACAACTTTTGTACAGGGTCTTTATGTCCTGAAGAGAGCAATCACACATGTGCTGATCCAGTTATTTTTATTTTGCAAACAGTTACTGCTGACTACAAATCTGCCTCCTTCTGTGACACACTGAGCCAACGTGCTGCACAATATGCACAATATTGCTGAACATACACGAGACCTAATGTCCAGGATTCAGACAAATTACAATATAATTATTAGTGAATGGTTTAAGCTGAAATAGTTACTATATTTTGTAATAATTCTGGGTAGAATTATTCTAAATACATTCAGTTATTTATTGCCTTTCTAGTTTACGCTTACACTAGCAAGTAATTGCGATTTATTGGAAGTGACCTAATTGAAATGCAACAGCTTTCTCTCTATTTTCATCCCACAACTCATCCTGCAGCAGTTTATTAAACACTCCTGTACGTAATGAAGCACAAAGTTAAAAATTACAGCATTACTGGCCAGTGATTTTGTTTTGGGGGGGTTGCTGTTTTTAGCAGCAAATTGCAGCCCTTCTTCTGGAAAGCTTCAGATTCCTGGGGCTCTGAAAAAGCAATTAGGGGTAATTGACTTACGTATTTACAAGTTAGGTAAGTAGGTATTACAATCCATGTTTGCGTGCAGCAATTATGTAAAATTCAATGACAAATGATTAAATTAAATTAAATCAAGTAATCAATCAATACATTTCTCATCTGTTGACTTTACTAAGATTTACACATTTAAAGAGTGTTGGTAGCTTACATTTTCGTGTTCACCTAATTTAACAGTAACATTTTTGCTTCAGTGGCATATGTATTTTTAACTTTAAAAAATACAGGAATTTTTCTAAACAATATAATTCTAGCTTAAGTAGCATTAAAGCTTTGCTTTTACAACTTTCGGCTGCTCATTTTATTTCCCATGTGGCTGCCACAGCAGATGGATCCACAGATTTGATCAAAACTGGATACCCTTCATGATGCAACCCCCTATTTTTCTGGGGAAGCAGGGTTAGCACACCAGCTTGTGACCCCCCCCACACAAGGTTGGGGTTGTGTTTCCCTCTAGGCAAACGTGCTAATCCCTACACCTGGGGTGGTCAATTTCCAAAGGGGATATGTGGGAAACTGGGACTTTTGCAAAGGGCTGAACTCAATTCTGCTCAATATTATTATTTTTTTCTTTATAAAAGTGCTATTACTAAGAGTAGATGTTACAATTAGGCCCTAAATTGTGGCCACTTTGGAAAATGAATTGCCCACCCCTCCATTATACTAGGGAAATACATTAAACTTTGCCTTTGCACATCAAGGGTATTTAAGTTGCTATACTTGTATTTAAGAAATTAAATAAAAATGAAGAGGACACAGCAAAAAATGAGCAAAAAAGGTTATATGTTTCCGTAGTGCAGAGGTCAGCACAAACCAAACATGTGGTTCCATCAACAGTGGCGGCCTCGTGGGAAATAAGGGAGAAACCGAACATTATAAAGATGCAATTTTATGTTATTGAAGCTAGTTTTTTCTTTTTTTTCTTTTGCACTACAAGAATTTCTGTGATTTTTGAAGGAAAATTCAGGAAGGGTAAATCTTAGTAAACCACAACAGTCAAAAGCTGAGAAAACTCAAAAAGCTACTGGATCAGGTTGTCTTGATATTTTGAATTTTTTAAAACTTTTTTTCCCTCTTTACAGTGTGTGTAATTAATGGGTTTTGCCGATTAGCCATTACAGACCTCTATGACAACATAGAAGGTCCACCCACCCACACAAGAGGTCATTTTATGGTCTGCTTCCTACTCAGGCTTAATGAATGGAATATGTGCCACAAGCAGGACATTTTGAGATTACATTTTGTGATGCATTTAGTGGTTTAGAGCATATTAATCACGTCCCTGAAGGAGAAGATAGGATCCAAGGATGTGATCTGTCAAAGAGTTAAATTAGGCTATTTCTGAAATGTGCTTACAGTCACAAAACTCTTTTCACTTGTGTGAAGTGTTCTTCAGCTACACACTTTCAGTGCAGCACTTTTGAATTGGGAGCATATTCAGTGCAGGTACTGGGTTTTTTAACAAGCTGAAAGTTTGCTATTAAACACTGAATTACGATGTCAAATCTTCCTGATGTGCATACCGTACAGTCTCTATACACTGCTCGCATTACAGTGCTGATTTTCACCTGGTAAAACTTATTCATTTCTATGAATTAGAGGCACATTTTCACTCTTCAATAAAACAGAAATTCAGAATTGTTGTGAACACTGCATGCGGTGCTAGAGAGGGCCATAGCACCAGGTTTTAGACACTCTGTTTTTCTACCAATCTGCCCACAGGACAAACTACCTAGCCATTCCTTCTGAGCAGAAAGACAATGCAGCCGCGCCTGTTACAGAATAAAAGCGGTTGTCATTGATACGGTATTTTACATTTGATTCTCTCAACCCGATTCTAATCACTGAAATCATCCCCTCTCTTTCAGTTCATACGTTTGTACCTTTATCACTCGTAACTGTGCAGCTCTGTAGAGGAGTCCTGCTGCTTCAACACCCCTTTGCGCCCTTCCTTCTCACCCCCTTCAAAAGGGCTTTCATTCCTGCCATTTTTAAATTCCTCACTTAATCACAAATCCTCCATTTGCATTCAGTCTCCATTCAGTGTTCAATCTGTCCCACTTTCAATGATTTTCTGTTAGAAATGTTAGCACATATTTGATCTTAACAGTAGTGAATGAAGTATGTGAAAGGGTGGAAAATGTAAGCATGTTAATTTCAGTGAATGTTATGCATTTACATTTGCATGTTTAGGATGTAGCTCTCTTGTATTATTAAAAAAAAAGTACCTACCTATTATTGTAAAATTGTTTTGTTTTAAAGTACTGTGCAAAAGTCTATTAGCCACGCCTCATTTCTTTATATTTTGCTAGGAAAATGGGACATAAATACAGCAAATTATTGAAATGCGGAAACATACATGAAAATACAGTGTATAAGACAAAAACTAAGTTTTACAGTTCTAATGAGCTTGAAAGTCAATATTTAGTATGCTCACCTTTATTCTTCAACACAGCCTGAACTCTCTTAGGCAGCTTTCTTGTAATTTTTCAAGCAGTCTTCAGGATCAGTTCTCCAGGCTTCTTGAGGAACATTCAAAGCTCTTCTTTGGATGTTGGCTGCCTTTCGTTCTGTTCTCTGTCAAGATGATCCCACACTGCTTTAATAATGTTGAGGTCCAGGCTTTGAGGAGGCCAATCCATGACTAAGAGCTTTGCACTGTGTGTTTATCTGTGCTTTTATTACATTGACATTGTGTTTGGGAAAGTAAAATGACAGCCTACACTGATATCTGTAGGCACTCACTGTTGTACCTCTCTCCTGACCTCCTCTGTAAATATATACTAAATGATTTGAACCGAAAATTTCAAATTTGGATTCATTGCTCCATCAGACCTGTTGCCACTGATTTTTAGCCCAGTTCTTGTGTAATTTGGCATACTGGCATTTTCTGCCTGTTTCCCATCCTTAAGCATGGCTTCTTGACAGCCACACTTACACTGAGACCATTTCTGATGAGGCTTCGGCGAACAGTGGATCCACTGCAGGTCCAGACGCATCTCTTAGGTCATGTGTCAGGTCTTTGCTGTATTTTTTCCCCTCTTTCTTTAGAACATTAATTTCAGATAGTGTTCATTTGCCGTAGACAGGTTTTTTTTATGCTTGACACTTCTTGACTCTTCACTATGCCAGATTTTTGGCTAGCAGCTCTTTGGGACTCACCTTATTCGTGCAAAAATATTATTTAATCTCTGTCAAGCTGTTATCTTTGGCATTTTTCATAAATTCAGCTAAAGAAATGGGAACAACGTATATTGTTTTTGCAACAGGCTGCTAGTAACAAAGTACTTAAAGACACAATTTAAAATGGTTTCTTTGCTAAGTTGTCTGAGTAGACACAATGCTGACTCATCCCCTGGGTTAGGTGCCATGCTTGTATGATTCATAGGTCAGTGTTAAGTGGCTTAAGAAACATCCCGCTGAAAATGGTCAGGCACAAGGACTGGAGCGAAAATAAGGGACAAAGCAGCCAGTGTTAAAAGAAGAACTTTGAAAGACCTTCAGAAAGCCTGGAAAACTATTGCTCAAGACCACTTAAAAAAATCTTACAAGAAACTCTGGCTCCTTGGAGGCAAACTATAAAGAAATGAGGGGCAGCACCTCTGCACAGAACTGTATACTGTTGCAAAACTGAGAGAACATGTCTTCATGTTGAATAAGAATAAATATGTTCTCTGCTCTCCTTAGGTATTGACCAATCACAATGGGACATCAGTTTCATCAACCCCATCCGTGACACTATGAAGATATCATTTCTCCCAGGCAGCCATGGGAATCCTGCCAACTGACCTTCCTGTTTATTGACTGTGTCTTGTGAAGAGCAAGTCAGAAATGTCCAAGCGCTGTTTTTCTCCTGCCTTTCCTCTCATGTTTTTTTTTTTTTTTTTTACCTTTGTGCCAGGCATCTTTAAAAATCAAGTGCTTTCACGGTTACATCAGGTTAAAGAACACAAATGTCAGTGTCCTCCACCTTTTATAAGAGAAATACCAGCCACGCTTCATTTGGACATGCCAGTGTGTGGACTAACTAACTAAAGCATTTCTTGGTAGTCAGTAGTGCCTCTGTGGTTTATATATAACCTATAAACAGATATGACCCCAGAAAATGTCCTACTGTTGTCAAGACTCTTATGTACATCTTGTATACTGACTATATAGTACTTATTTCTCTTTTTTTTTTTTGCTTTTTTTTTTATTTTATTTTTTTTAGTTTTCTTACAATTTTATACCATGCTGATATCTTTGGGTCACAGTTTTATTTGTATTGGCCAAAAGTCTTTTTAAGGAAACGGAACTGTCCAGCTTTTATATTGTACGGATCTGCATTTGTCTCTTTTTGCTATATGAAACAAAGTGTAATACAGAAATAGCATACAAATATGTAGACAATACTGTATCAAGCCACACAATTTTAGCTGGTCTGAATTTATTCAGTTTCCGACTTTCCTATGTAAAAATCTAAAATCCACAATCAGCTCTAGTCTCAAAGTATATTCAATAGGTCAAGTCTCGATATATACAGTTAATCTGAAACATATGCTCGATGCTTTGACTGTTGCTGATGTTCTACGGTAGCATTGCTGCTGAGACTAAATGTGTGCCTCTTTCTATATTACAGCACTGTAGAAATGTATATACTTTGTCATTCATTCCTTCTATGCTGTTTTTGTCTGTTACAGATATGTCATGTTTCCGTGAGCTGCTTCTAACTATCAAATACAATGCATTCCACAATCTATGTTACAGTTCCTCTGTTGTTGCTGACTGAAAACTTTTACTACTACACTGGTGACACTGTCAGGCAGCAGCTTCCAGGGCTAAACAATTAAGCCACAACAGAAGTGCAGATCCTTGAGGAGGCTTTGAAAGGTAGTTGACTCTCTTGTCAAAATAGCAACTATAGAGCTTTGGTTTCTATATTTAAATTCTCATTTCATTAAAAAAAACTGTAAGAAATTATGCATTTTTAGGGCCATGACTGCTTTGAATGTACAGATTTTTAAGAAGAAGTGTGATGTGTTGGGCTGTAGTCACTACAGAGGAATAAAGCTGATGAGCCATGAAGCTCTGGGAAAGACTTGTTGAAGCTAGGTTAAAAGGAAAGGTGACGATCAGCGAGCAGCAGCATGACATCATGCCTAGAAAGAGCACTACAGATGCTGTGTTGCCTTGAGAGTGTTTTGGAGAAGTATAGAGAAGGTCAGAAGGAGCTTCACTGTGTCTTTGTGGATCTCGAGAAAGCTTATGACAGGGTGCCAAGAGAGGAACTGTGGTACTGCACGAGGAAGTCAGGAGTGGCATAGAAGTATGCGAGGCTGGAGCAGGATATGTATGAGAATAGTGAGACAGTGGTGAGCTGTGAAGTAGGATTGACAGGTGGGTTTAAGGTGGGGGGTGGGATTACATCGGGATCGGCTCTGAACCCCTTCTTGTTTGCTATGGTGATGGACAGGCTGACAGATGAGGTCAGGCAGGAGTCTTCATGAATATGATACTTTCAGATGACATTGTGCTCTGTAGTGAGAGTAGGGTGCAGGTGGAAGAGAGGCTGGAGAGGTGGAGGTATGCTCTGGAGAAAAGAGGGTTGAAAGTTAGTTTAAGAAAGACAGAATACATGTGTGCGAATGAGAAGGTGGCAGATGGAAAGGTGACCATGCAAGGAGTAGAGAAGTTAAATACCTGTGGTCAACCATCCAAAGCAACAGACAGAAAAGAGGGTTTAGGCAGGGTGGAGCGGGTGGAGACAAGTGTCAGGGGTGTAGAGGTGGAAAGTAATGAAGTATAAATACTGTACTTGATTACTGTACTTAAGTAGAATTTTCAGGTATCTGTACTTTGAGTATTTATTTTTCCTGACAATGTTTTACTTTTACTCCCTAGAGTTTTACACAAAAATCTGAAAATTTTACGCCCTACATTTTCAAAACAGGCTTGTTACTTCAGGCTTAAGACGTTTGAGGGACATTTTCATTTACCACCACTGCACACCTTTAACGTCAAACCGATATGAGATTAAATGGAGGCAACAATAATGCATAAAAGAATCTTATTGGTGTGTCCATCACAGGAGCTTATCGGAAAGACATGAAAGAGACAAAAACATATAATTTATGTATAATTTATAGCACTGTACTCAGGGGCTAAAGTGTTCCGGTGTTGGCACAACACCAGTACGAGTGCAGATGCCTATAGTATTTCAGCATCTAGCTAGTACTACTGAAGAGGAGCAAGCATAAAGGGAGTAAAGTGTGACAGGTAAAAAAAAATAAAAATGCAATGTTTCTATCATCTCAACAAACAGGAGAGCACGAAGAGGTTATATTTAAAGGTAAGGACTGCTCAGTGACATCCAATAAACTGGAAATTTAAAGCTTAAATGATATCAGATCTGGATATGATGTGAAGTTCTGCTTTTTATGTTTTTTTATACTAACTTTGTGTTATTCAAATGTTGCATGAAAATACTCAGGTTAGTGGAGGATAAACAGGTTGTCATACTGCTTTTTTATTTACAGACTGGTGCACAGTTGGTGGGGTGTTTGTGGTCGGTGTTAGGTCGTATCAAGCGTAGCTGAGATGAATTTAAATTTAAGCTGATCATGCTTAGATCCGCATTCCACAGTGTAGGGGATTGAAATCAGCCAAGGTAGCTCGTGAAATATTGGGTTACATCTTGCTTCATTCAGTTGTGTAAAAATCCACAAAGAGCAGTAAACCAGAGCAGCAGGAGCAGCACAGGTCAGCTGATCGCAGCCTGTACACAAAGAAAATCTACTGGAGCTCACAATAGAAATGATTGCGAGCAGTGATTCTTTTCCATACGCTTAGCCACAACAACTGATCCTAGGGTCCCCCGACTGCCGAATCCCACTTTAACCCCTTACTGTACTATTTTTTCTGTTTATATGTTGAACCAGAATAACCCTCTACAATGTAGGTGACATCAAATCGAGCAATTTTTTTTTTTAATTTTGTGGTCACTGGTTGATTTTATGGTTTCTATTGCTCTCTTTATATATTCTTTAGTTCCCAGTGGTTTTTGAGTTTCGTTCTCCCTGTGTTCTGTCCCGTAGTGTTCCCCCGGAGTCTCCTGTGCCTGTTTTCCTCAGTGTGTCTGTCTCCTCGTGTTGTGTCTAGTCTGCGTTTCTGTGTCTTCTCACTTCCTGTTTTATTTTGCCATCCCCTGTCCCATGTGTTTTGTGTTTTGCTTTACTTCCCTTAGTCTCATTAGTGTCGTTCTGTTCAGCTGTCTAATCACCCTCCTGTGTATTTATTGTCTCAGTCTTCCGCTTGTCATTTGTCTGAGTCTTGTTGTTGTCGTGGCTGTGTCTCGTTCCTGGGTTCTCTGAGCTCCTAGTGTTTGCTAGTCATCTTCCCCAGTTTAGGTTTTCTTAGTTTCATTATTGTCTGTTTATTTAAGTTATCAGCCATAATAAATGCTCGCTTTTTGTTACTCTTGTCTGCCTGTCTGAGTCCTGCATTTGGGTCCTCACCCTTCACACGCGCCACACGGTCTGCTTTTGGCACTGTGACAGAAACATCCTGCAAAGAGCTACTTTTTGGAGTTGGTGGCACTGATAGAGAGACAGGAGGCCAAGCTGGAGGTGGCAGCGCTGAAGATATTAAGATTTCCATTGGGAGTGAATAGGATGGACGGGATTAGAAATGAGTGCATCAGTGGAACAGCTCAGGTTGAGCAGTTTGGAGACAAAGTTAGAAAGGCAAGGCTGAGATGGTGTGGACATGTGCAGAGGAGGGATAGTGAATATATTGGACAAAGGATAGTGAAGGTGCCAGGCAGGTGAAAAAGAGGATAACTTCAGAGAAAGTTCACAGATGTACTGAAGAAGGACATGCAGAGGGTTTGTGTGAGAAAAAGAGGATGCTAGGGACAGGATGAGATGGAGGTATCTGAAATGCCTGCTAACCAAGCTGCTCGTCCAAATATGGTAACTTCTCGCTCCAAAACAAGTAGATGCCAGTGGCTGCAATGCTAAAACCGAGGCTCTAAAACAGGAGTTCACGTGGCTCCATCCGTTATATACAGTCCAAGGTAATTGTTCAGGTGCCATGTAAACTGTATAATGTTAGACTACCAGGATACTGAGAAGAAAAGGCAATATTGACCCTCAGCAGCTCTTAAGTCATGCTCTCCTTATTATCTGTAGGTGCAATGGTGATGAAAGGGAAGGAGTTGGCTTCAGATCAACCACAATAAACCCCTCTGGCATTCCCAGTGCTCATTAACTCAGAAGAAAAGCAGCTAACAAAACACCTTCTGATTAGTTTCGACTTGAGGTAAACTCAGTGTATTTTAACTGTCTGTCTGCACAGAGCTTAAAAACATACATAGAGAGGGTTTTACTCTGTGGGAAGTGAGCTGGTTTGGATATGCAAAGTCAAAGAGGCAAAAGACAAAAAGACAGCAAAAGGCAAAAGGTACTGGCAGAGAGAACTAGATGAAAACTGGCAGTTAAGAGGAATGTGATGTATGTTGCTCTTTTAGCTAGCTGTGACCCACAGCAGTGACAGATATAGCAGCAGCTGTTGTTATAGCAACCCAGGCATGCCTGAAGCAAGGCAGATTGCCTGGAAAAGATATTACCATGTGATAGTTGAGACACATTAATTTTTGCACTACAGAGAATCTGGAGTGGTTGTTATACGCAAAGTATGAAGACCCACCAGTCACATAGCATCTGCTCCAGGAGGAAGTAAGGGGGCTTGGCAGATTATTCCGGAACATGAGTGAACACAAACCAAGGTCAGGAATACTGTCCGAATGGGAAACCGGTAATGTAACCAGTGTGGCCTTTATCCATCCATCAAGTTCACATAAATTGGTTATTGATTGTGGGACACATCCCATAAACTCTGTAACAATGTGCCATTATGGATTTGAGATACATTGTGAAAGTGCAATTCAAACCCCTCCCCGCACCGACCCTCCTCAACCTCCTTGCTCTCTTCCGCTCTCCTTGCCTCACCATGTCTCTACCTTTGCCTGCTCTTTTGTTACAATGTGCCTCCCTGAGGATACAACCCAGTAATACGGCCCACATTCTGCTAAAATATGTTTCAATTAAACTGCCAGGCTCTGACTGCCTCAGTGCTCTGGTAAGTATTTTAAGTTACATCAGATCAAGAAGGCTGAACGAGCTGTGACGAAAAAGCACTCTTAATTTAAAGTTAATTTTCTTTAAAATCACATAAAGTGTCACTAATTATGGAAAGGGATTATGAAACTTAATATCCATCTGATAAAGCAGTCTGTACATATGACATTTTGAACATGTCTAAAGTAGACGCAGATGCATGATTCAAAGAGTTGGAGCTATTTTTCATCTACATAGACGTCATAAAATGTGAAACCATAAATCATCTGTGGTTCACAGTGCTTGTCATCTGTGAAGGGTCTTTGTCTCCCCCTAGTGTGAAGCATATTGTGCCATAAAAAAGCAAAGTAATGAATCTCTCTGTTTCTCAGTCAAGAAAGGTTCTAGTACCTAAAGCAACATCTGTTGGACACCTGCTTGATGAAAACAGTCATTTTTGATTTTCAAGTTGCAGTTTATTGTAATATTTCATAATGAATTCAGATATTTATTTATTCAAATTATTGATCCTCTCTGGTTTGGAAGGTTGATCAGAAAGGCTTGGCTGTGGCCGCTGCGTTGATGCAGCAGCAGGCTGTAGGCTACAGTCACCCGGAAACAAAGGCTATTGATTGTCGATCAATAGATACTTGGGTGGATGTGAGATCCTATCTGTTTTAGCATTACACTGTCATGATAAATGGGAACATACTGAGTGAGTAAAGTGAATAATTATTATGCTTCGATATTCTGATTTTTAAACAGGAAACATCCCCCCAGCCCCTGCCCCAATATCTCCTTTTTTCTCTGCACATCATGCTGCATGTTTGGCATAGTAATGTAGGTTTTTGGCATTGATTGAACTTTTTCACCTTTAACTACTCTTCATTAACTCATTAACTGAGGGTGTAAAACCTCTTTGGGGGGGTCTCAAATACCCTCTCTTTCAGGCATGTTATAGGGTCTTTTGGCTATTGAAGAACAGATAAAATATTACTTGGGGCTCTTGGATAAACAAGCCCAATATAGCGTTTATGAAAGATGATAAGGCCTCATTTCAGATGACCTGTTTGTCCTCCCTGAGTTTGTATCTCTTACATTCATTCTGAATGAGGTCATTGAGAACAAGCCTATGTCAGAAGGTTTTTCCAGCTGGTTTAAATCGGTTTGTCTGGGCTATTAAGACCTGATTGCAGCACGCTCTGCTATAAACTGTATCTGAAAGATACAGTGACATCACCCATTTGTTTCTTCCATTTCCAATCCTCCACTTTAGTACTGAGCATGGTTTACACCATCTTTGGTCTACTGTAAGTAACATTCAAATAAAATACTAGACTTTTATCTCTCCAAAACTAGAGCACCTCCTGATGGGCTGGCCCGCCTGTACAATTTATCAATTTGTAGATATTTGCAAATTGCTACAAAAGACAACAGCACCACATACATGGTCCGGTTCATTGATTCAAGTAAAGTGAGAGCTAAATTGTGAAGTTGGGCATTTAACAGGGGATTGACTTGCTTTTGGAACCAGTCCCACGTGGCCTTTCGAGGAACAGCAGCAGTTCTGTGTTGTTTTTCGACTCCTGAAATTGCTGCTTGGTGTCTGTGGAAACAGGCATACCCGTTTCTTAAACAGGGACGTCAAACTCATTTTAGTTCCATTTACATTCAAATATAATCAGGCCCCTTTTCCGTGGAACCAGCTCCCAATTTGGATTCGGGAGACAGACACCCTCTCTATTTTTAAGATTAAGCTTAAAACTTTCCTTTCTGATTAAGCTTAGGCTGCTTGGTTCCTATGATGCACTGAGTGTTTCTTTTCATTCACCTCTTTTTACTCTGCTTATACACCACTCTGCATTTAATCATTATTAATCTCTGGCTCTTGTCTCTGTGTCTTTTGTTCTGTCTCTTTCCCCTCAGCCCCAACCGGTCGCGGCAGATGACTGCCCCTCTCTGAGTCTGGTTCTGCCAGAGGTTTTCCTTCCCACTGTTGCCAAGTGCTTGCTCATAGGCGGTTGTTTTGCCTGTTTTCTCTGTAATTATTGTAGGATCTTTACCTTACAATACATACATACATTACCTTACAAACAGGCAACTGTTTGTTGTGATTTCACTCTATAAAAATCAAATTTAATTTAATTGAATTTGTCTCCTTGGTAATTGGAATACTCGGGACAGTGACCCCCCAAACTGGGAGAATGGCTCCAGCAGATTCCTGGAACGACATCCGAGATCTCTATCCAGAAGAGCGCAGTCCTGGGAACAGCTAAGATACTGCGGCCCCGAGCTTGGAAGACAAAGACCTCACACAGGGTGAGCTGGAGTGAAAAAAGAAAAAAAAAATCATTTTCTTTTAGTAAAGAAGTACAAGCACATTGTGAAAAACATTCATTTTTGACAACCCATTGCAAATCAGAAGATGAACAGCCTGAGAGGCCTCGAGAAACATTAGGGCTATTTCATCAATATGTCTCAGTTTTTCCGCATTCAGTCAGCCTACCGTCATTACAGGGAAACTCTGCTGTCGTAAATCCTAGAAACATGCTGGCATGGGTCCTTGACTTCACCATTTTCAGAGTGGTATGACAGGCCATTGGTAATGTCTATGTTACTAAGAAGGCTGTAAAATTGATGACGAGCCAGGCCTCAGGCTTTGATAATATTTCAGATAAGCACTCTCATGATGTGATAGACTCGTAAAAATATGCAACCCAGGGCTCATAAGTTCAAATACAGTAAAACGTCAAAACAATATGCTCTCATTCTTTGCGATTTTCACATTTTTCATATTAATATAGTGGGCTGGATCTTTTGGAGATGTTATGACTGCATGTATGGCACACCTGACCTAAATGGTCCACCTTAAACTAAAAGTATCACTTAATATAAAATATGGGAATGGATTTTTATGCTTTATGTGCGAGCTCTGGCAGCACTGAAGTCCCTTGAGGTGCTGTGACATTGGGCATGGATCATGTCCACAGAAGGAAGAGACAGAAGGGAGTAGCTCAGGTAAGCAACATGTGACAGGTAACATGTGAAGCAGCAAACAGCAGAGGAGACTGCAGCCAGTGACCCGCAACCTGAAACCAGGAGCAATGCATCAAACGATGTTAAAGTAATGGAAAAAATATAATGAGTGACAGGCCCTGGAGGAAAACAGAAACAAACTGAGGGAGCTAGTGACACAGTGGCAGGTGAGGCTGCAGGAGCTGCTGCAGCAGCACAAAGACAAATAAATAGGTGATGACACACTGTCTCATTTTCAGACATGGAGCACAAGATGATCAACACTGCTATTCATTAAAAGACATAAATGATTTGCTGGATGACACATACAGCTGACTAAATGTGTTTCTTTTCTCCGACTTTCTGCAGTCTAGTGAAAGTTAGACGGAACTAAGGAACCCAAGAAAATACAAATGAATAAATATCACTGCTCTTCATAAAAATCTCCTGATAGGGATTTAATGTATAACTTGAGGAATGTGTGTTACTGCAGTTGCAGTATAATTCAGTATCTCCATTTAAAAAAAAAAAATAACATTGTAAGGTGGTGAATGGCAGAATCCACGCCGTGTGGGCATCATCTAAAACACAACATTTAATATGAGGTCATGTCTCATATAGACATTTATGGGTGTATATAAAATTCATAAATGTCGATAATTCTCTTACTGAGAATTTCAGGTTGTTTAACAGTTGAATGAAATGAACCTCAAACAGCTAAACAGTAGTAGCTAATCATATTTTCAAAAACAGGTGATGCCAACAATATCACCATTGTCTAGTAACTTGGCCTCTGGGGGCAATGGCCAATGCTTGGAGGCATATTACAAATGCATGCCAGCTACAGACACTGTTTTAAAGGAGCTAGAAGACAGATTCAGTTGCTCGAAGACAAGATCACAGAGAGCTAATTTAGTAGAAGTGATGAGGCTGCTCAAACAATTCTACATGGAACTGCTAACTAGTGTATACGCAGTAGCTGCAGCACTGGAGAGTCTGCCTAAGTTGGGTGCGGCAGCTTCTGTGGCTTTATCTTGCTTCTGTGAGGAGATGTCTTCTGCACTCCTGTCTTCTTTCTACAGCTCATCTGTGACTGCATTTCAAAAACCTAAGGACTACCTGCAGATCTCTAAAGAAGACTGAGCTAGGAAAGGACCTGCATGGAGTTTTCAAATACTTTTTAGACTATGGGACGAATGACACTGAGCCACAAGAAAAAAAAAAAAAAAAAAAAAAACTGCTTAAAGTTGGAGTTCAGCTTTAGTTCTTTACACAGACTATTAAACAGACTTTAGAGTTGTATGCATTCAGATTTTTCACACTGTTTTCCTGAATACACAAGTGTGGAAAACTTACTAGTTATGATTTGTGACATCACTGGCTTGTCAGAGGAATGAAAATGAAAAAAAAAGAAAGCATTCAGTCATGTTGTTTAGGAGACTTAACAGTCTAAACACAAGTAAGGTTGTCTGCTTATGCTGCTCATGTTGCAGTGTTTGTTACCAGCCAAAATGATGTTCACAGACTTGAGCACTAAATTGAAAGGTATCAGCATGAGTTGGATAAAGTGTAAGGACATACTGTTAGAAGGCTGTAAAAATTAAACAGCAGCCAACAGTTCCAGCTGTGCTGCAATGGAGCAGACAGGGATGAAATGCTTTGGTGTCTTTCTAGGGAATGGTATTCACAGTAAGAAAAAAAAACAAAACAGAAAAAATATTTTTTTTATTTTGAGGCACATCATCTAAATTAAGCATAAATAAATAAATAAATAAAGCAGTGGTGTTTGTGTACATGTTTGGCTTGATCTCTTCCAAGTTTGTGAACAGTACTGTCGAGATCCTGGGTCATTTGACTCTGTTTTTTTTTTCTTCTTATTTTTGGTTTATTTAAATGTTTTGTTTAATGTTTATATTTGTTTCATGAATTCTTCTTTAGTGTATTTAGTTTTGTTCCTTGTTCCTGGTTGCTTTTGAGTTCATTTCTCTCTCAGTTTTCCAATCATCCTGTATTTAGTTCAATTCAAATCAATTTTATTTATATAGAAACAAATCACAGCAAACAATCACCTTAAGGTGTTTTATATTGTAAGGTAAAGACCCTACAATAATACAGAGAAAATTGTGTGTCTGTGTTTTCCCCATTCTTGTTTTATTCTGAGAGTTAGTTGTTCCTTGTGCTTTGCTCTTACTGTAGTTTTGCTTCTCTTATCTCATCGCGAGACATTTTATGATCACTAACTGTCTTTGTATAAGGACAATTACCAGAAGTAAAAATTGGACTAGGACAGTCGGTAAACTCAGTGTCCATATATCAGCTGATCAGACACTGTGTCTGAAAAGCTGATATATGGACACTGCACTGCTCTGAACAGCTGATAAATGGGCACCGCGGTGCTCTTGCTCTTGTGCTGACCTTTATTTCACAAACATATGAATTGAGTGGTGTTTTTGATTCATTAAAAATTATAAAAAGTTGGGAACTTTTCTTTGGATCTTGAAGTGGTGCGCTGGTCCAGATGAATGTTTTTTCCTATAGGAGGGGGTGTTCGTGAATAACTGCTGGCTCACTGCCCTCCTCCAAATCTGCATCTGAAGGTGGAAAGGATTAACCCCCTGCATCCATATTTTCTGATCAGCATCCTTTTGCCAAAAACTACAGATGTGGACTGAAACAGGCCCTGTGTTGCTGCATAAAGTGAAAAGTTTTATGCTGGAGCTGACTGGTTTGGACACATTTGAGACCAACACCTTTCTACCCATAGACCTGTTCATTTTAAATGTTAAGCGAGATTGTTTTGAAATACATGGTAATGTGTAGGAGGAACCTCTGTTCCATAGCAGTTAAAGGTCAAGATCTCCTCTCCTCTCCTCCTGAAAACTCCATTCTGTGGAATCATCTAAAAGTATTTTCAAGCCATTGTGTCACAGGCTAAAGTGAGAAAGGTGTTACGACCGTAATCCCACAGCCTACTGATTTCTTTCAGCTGCTGAAGAACAATGCTAACATTTCAATTGGAGGCAAAGAAGCTTTTCCTGAGATTACCAATGGCATTCCACTTATAATTAAATCTTCACACATTTCATGCCTTATAGTTAGACGAAGCACTGGTGTTGACTTTTACACACACACACACACACACACACACACACACACACACACACACACACACACACACACACACACACACACA
>JAVDPK010001330.1:119942-141764 GCA_034780415.1 Cichlasoma orientale | reverse complement strand
TGACCCTTTTTCGTTTTCGCGCAAGCGAATACAATAGGCTCCTCGCCTACCCCTACGGGAGGCTCGGGCCTAATTAATGAGCTTACAAAGTGGGCAGCACGGTGGCGCAGTGGTTAGCACTGTCCACCTTGGCCAGGGCGTTTCTGTGTGGCATTTGCATGTCCTCCTGTGGTGTGGGTTTTTTTTCCGGGTGCTCTGATTTCCTCCCACAGTCCAAAGACATGCAGTTAGTGGGGTTAGGTTAATTGGTGATTCTAAATTGCCCATAGGATGGAGGGATGGGACAAAAACAGACAGCAATATAGAGTAGACCACCATTAGCATAGTGTCCTCATTCACCAAAGCGTAGTTTAATTATTCAGCTTTCTGTTGTACAAGTGCCCAGCTTTCTAGAGTGTAAACTAAGGACTTCAGCACCTGTGGGCCATGGTTGATGATGGTAATGGTGGGCACAATGAAAAGACTGATGAGAAGGGATAGAGGAACAATGGAATAAAAGCAGACACTAACAATTGGTTGGCAGTATGCAATGTTCACACTTACCAAATGTACTGGACTTTTGGCTTAAACATATTCCAACACCATCCAGATCCCCAAGTGTGAAAATAATCTTTATTTACATCATATAATCATCAATCTTGGCTATCTATGCTGCTACAAACCCTTAGAAGACTGCCTTTTCACATCGTTCTGTTCAATATTGCTAAAAATGCAGCAATTTTAAGTCAGCTAAAGAAAAAAAAATTGACTCATCTGCAGATGTAATCTATGCTGCAAGATGACTAAATAAGTACAAATTCACATTTTATTCATGAAAGGGATTATAAAATTGTGTGACGCCTCCTGACCTTGACTGGGTGCAAAATAATTACAGAAATACTGTGTAAGGTTGTGCTTTTATTTTAAAATGGTAATTCATGTCCTAAAGGTCGACTATGTCACAGGCTCTGGGCATAAAATTGAGTGTTCTACACAGAGAGCATGCAGTCTAAACAGGGGACTTAAGACAATTGAGTTTCCTAGATAACATAAGTGTATTCCTGGTGTCTTCATTTTTCTTTAAACAGAACTGCTTCCCTGTAAAAAGCCATTTTAACTGAGTACGCAGGGAAACATGCACAGACACACACAAGCCCACATTTCACAGCACATATTTGTCCTGCAGTAAATTTGTTTCCTGGGGAAAAAAAAAACGGAGAGTTATGCAAGCGCTTTTCTTGTTTCAATCTTGTTGTAAAAGCTAGACTGAATATATTAGTCTCCACAGCCACACAGTGAATTATACTGTGTACCTTTCCTCTTCACTGGGAAAGCCAGAGGATAAACTAAATATTTCAAAGTAAAAATGACTAGGCTTTGATGCGGTATGTGTCACTGAACTGAATACCTTTAAAAGAACAAAAAACAACAAAAAAACACAACAACAAGAAAATGGTGCGCACCACTTTTTCGCTGTTTGTGATTAGACGAGGCATCAAGTTTATCTTTTGGCATTTTACTCCTCTTTATATTCATGCAGCGATGTGAGTGTGGATCAGTGCTCCTTTAAAGCCACACATGAAGTTTTCATCCTCACAAAACCTCTCCCTGTAACTCCTGACATTTATTAGCAATGACACACTTGAACATACTTTCTACATTCCTTAAACACTTTTTTTTTCAAATATGGTTTTCCAATATGGAAAATAGCCAGTGTCCATGGACATTTGTCTTCTAATAGTTTGAGCAAGCACCTGCTTGTGGACATTCTGGGAAGCTTGAAATAAAGCAGTATCAGAGTGCACATATAGATTTATGTAAATAGGATTCTGATCTACAGCCTTGAGGTCTCCAGATATTCCAACAGGAATGGGAGGGGGAAAAAAGCAGGTAAAGCGCAAAGCTGTTCGACCGTGCTCCTAATAGACCTACTTGATTGGTAACAGCTCTGCAGAACCAACAGTGGGGGTTGGTGGAAGCTTTAATGCTGGAAAACAAGACTGAGCAGCAGGGGAGCTGTGCATGGTTTCAAAATCACTGATGCTCAAGAGAAATGAATGTGGAGGGGTGATTCTTATCATTCTCCTGTCGCCAAGCAACAAATATCCATGTGCCTATGAGCAAAGCATCTATCTTCAGCTACTAACGGAGCCACTTGTGCTGAATTTGCACTAAAGAGAGCATAAAACTCAGAAAAGAATATGTGTATTCCACTTGCCACATGCCCGGTTGTGTGCACATAGTGGCTCATGAGCGCCTCTTTCAGTAGGTGACGTTTGCACTGCTGGCTCTGACACCTGAAGTAGTTGCAGCAAATCAATACATTAATATAGCTTCTGTATGAACATCACTCCAAACCCAACAAATCCACCCAATGTGGGAAATTCATATGCCAAAAACCAGGGGGGAAAAGCACACACACACACACACACACACACACAAAAACAAAGTTAACAAAGACTAATTATGTTTTTGTTTTAATTTTCTATAGATATCACAATAATAATTGTGTGGTGAAAATGTCAAACCTAATGTAAAACAAAACAAATGAGTAAAAACTCACACTGTTTCTTAGTATGTTCCACCTCCCCAGTGTTTTTTGCTTCATATCATGCGTTCTGATAGATCAACCTCTTCTATTTGTGCTCCTTTGGCATGTCAAAAGTGCAGACATTGTGTACTCCTTCTGTACTGTGACTCACCAGGGCTGTGGAAAAAGTTATCAGCAGTCTCACTACAGTCATGTCACAGACGGATGCCTGTTATGGTGTCATAATTAAATGTACTGTACCATTGGTGAGAGGCCTATTTTACACGTATATTTCATACTTTTGCTCACACATCACTTGGCTAGGTTTAGGGAAAGTAAAAAAGAAAGGTGCAGGGGTGAAGGAAACGAATGTGTAAGAGCAATGAAAGCAAAAAAGTGCAAAGCACAAAGTGTGTTAATATAAAACTGTCGCCTAAAATGAACCAATTTAAACTAAACTTAGTGTGCAGTAGGTGCTAGAATAAATGCAATTCTACACGTGACCATGTAAAATGTTTTGTTTTAAGCTTTTGTTTAATAAATGAGTGCCCGTGATTAATTGGTTCATTTGAGGTCATTTTATTGATAAAATCTTGCCTTCTTCTTACACCATGTGCTCCTGTGCCCCAGCTTCAAATGATAGTGACTACAGCTTATTGGACTGGGTGGGGGGTACTTGAGAACATTTTCTACTGCCTTAAAGCAATGCTGCGCAATACAGGGTTACGTCAGGTATTAACTAGGTCTTATTTCTAACACCAAGAAGTAACAGGGTGGCACTGTGGTGCGGTGGTTTGCCCCATCGTTGCACAGCCAGATGGTTCTGGGTTCAAATCCACCGGTTTGCCGGGGCCTTTCTGTGTGGAGTTTGCATGTCTGTTTGGGTACAGTGCAAAGATGTGCTCTTTCTAACAAAGCAGCCCAAATCAAAATGTAACATATAATCTTTTCTTTACACTACCTGGTTTTTAAGGATGAGGAATGAGCAGTGACTGCTGAAAGTGGGCATCTACAGTACAAACAGCAGATTGAATGTCCTTAAATAATTCCCATTTTACTTTATCTTAAATTGATCCTTGTTACTTCCTTGTTTTGCTTTAAATGAGGTTTCTCTTATTCGCTCGCTGTCTCCGTGATAAGCTTACTGTGTGAGTGG
Organism: Cichlasoma orientale; assembly: GCA_034780415.1. Lineage (NCBI taxonomy): Eukaryota > Metazoa > Chordata > Actinopteri > Cichliformes > Cichlidae > Cichlasoma > Cichlasoma orientale. Next base: position 138,099 of record JAVDPK010001330.1, on the reverse strand, counting down.
ATTACTCTGCTCATCTCTGTTGCCCTTGAAATCAACCCACCATAGAGACATTTCTGCCCACTTCTTAGCTATATGATAAGACATTAATTGATTGTGATGGTTATGAAGGTCCCACTGAGTGACAGTCAATAACACATTATGTAGCAATGACTTCTGTCAGCAGTCATCCCACCAGACAAAGGCCACTCTCTAACATATATAAACACAGCCACTTGCACGCACCCATGCCAATCCAGTGGCACCATCACAGAGGGACAGTGTGAACAGGCAATGCCACAAATGCTCCAAATCATGTCATTCCCTGTAGACCTTTGAGGCTGCAGTACACTGTACTGTACATCTCCCTTTTAAGACTGCATCACTAAATATTTCAAAGGTTCTTGTTGCCCAGAGCCACTCGTTCAAACCTGCTGCAATAAAAAAAAAAAAAAAAAAAAAAGTTTGCTAATGTCCATAACCAGTAGAGTTTTGTGTTGTGATGCTTACAATATGAAATACCTTTGGAGTATCATGGCACTTGATTACAACTGAATAAATGCCTGAATCAAAATGATGTTTAAATGTTTATGGGAAATTTTTGAAACCACATGCCTCGTAGCTTTCGAGACAGCAGGGTACTTCTGATCTTTCCTTTGTGGTGTCATTTCATATTATTCATGGACTCCCTCCAGCCTCTATTGGTCCCTTGCCCATCCCATCTTCTTATCTTTCCCTTTTTCTTCTCCTCCTATCTCTCTGAATCCACTTTCAGCATCCTTGTCCTATCCCCTCCTGCCTCACAGCATGGCAGCAGCAGCAGCGCTATGGCTTCTGCACCCCAATCAAACAGAACACTAAAGAATGATTAATAGACAAGCTGCAGCCACACACATACAGGTTTGTGGTAAAGAGGAATTTTCGGAGACAAGCAATCGACGAGCTGAACGGCTCTTCTTTAAGTTCTCCCAGCAGACGCCTTGAATTCAATGCAACATAAAATGCAAGGGGGAGGGGGAGAGAACAGAAAAGGCAAAACATTAACTTCCAGCTCTAAGATGAGAGTGACAGTGGAAAGTGAACACAGTGAAGTGAGAGAAGACTGAAAGAGAGATTAAAACAAAGAAGAAAAAAAGAGGTGGAGACAGAGAAGGAGGGAGAGAGCGTGACAGTTTTGAAGTTGACACACTTCGTGGATGAATACAAAAAGTACATAGGTTGCCTGAGGATGCATGTCTGGAGTTCGAGGAGACAACACTCAGGCACACCAACACACCCAGGGCAAGGAGACCTCTTGCCTGGTCCAGACTCCTTATGTAAATACAGATCACAGCTTCTCAGTGTTTGGGACTTATGAATAATCCTAAAGATGCAGATGAGGACAGTGTTTGCACTGTAATTTTTTTCCCCTGCTGTAAGGCGATGAATAACACTGTCCCTGGCTGGACATGAAAAGAGCGAGTCTGAAAAGAGCAACGTTGCAATGTAAGCAGGTAAGTCTAAACCAGTGCGTACAGAAATTACACCGTCATGAAAATTCATGTGTGGCCTTTGACTCAGACTGCATGCTTCACTTGTAAACCCCGTGTCTCCGCAGGACACTGCTTTAGACATGGTTCATTTGTCCATCTTTAATGCATTTGTTGTTTGCTGACACATCCACAGAGGTCTGTGCTCCCGGACCCTTCTCTTCATTATTTTTCTTTGAGTAATGCAAAACGATGCCTGTTTTGGTCACGCTGCCTGGCTTTGATAATTGCTGGCATAAATTAGAGCATTTTCTTAAAACGCATCCTATACGGGGCTTCAACATGACCTTCACTACCAAATAAAATATTTAGCTGAAGCTGTGGTTCTACTTGAAACTAATTAGAGAAGGGAAAGAGTCAGTTGACAAGATCAAAACAATCTACGGCTTGGTACAGCTTTTTAAAGGAATAATAAAAAAAAAAGCACTTCATATGATTGATAGTTAGCAAAGAATTAAGTTAATATATAAATAGAAATAACATGTTTTCATTGTATAATATACAATAGCCACTACAGTATCCTTTCTCAGGCCCTCAACTGCACAGTAAAGTCCTGAGATTTCGCATGTTTCTGAAACAGATCATAATGATACATTTACTATGATCAGTGGTGTAGTGGTGTTAAAGCCAATACCACGGTTGTCACACTGTGAAAACATATGGCTTAATCCACACTCTGTCCGTCACCGTTACCAAACCGATGCCAGGTATTACAAGGGAGCACCAACAGCCCTATTTTTCTTGTGGCCTTACAATTCAGCACAAGGAGCACCAGCTGCTCGCTGCTACTTTTTCCTGACATAGATGTATTGCTTTACTCTGTGTTCAGTGCTCGCAGCTTTTGTGGATGGAGTGTCAGCGGATGTCCTGGATGAGTGTGATTATTCTTGGGTATTTTCAACTTCTGTCAGGTCTGACTGTGAGCTTCCTTACTCCCACATCTCACCATCAAGACATTTGTGGTTTTGCACTTTGGTGCTTGTATGCTGGTCTAAAAAAAAAAGAAAAAAAATTCCCCCCCCTTGGCTTTACTAGTCTCACTATCTCTGTTCATTGTCCTTCCTCTCCCCTCACTCAGTGCGCAGGAGCCCTCCACACTTGGGCTAATGATCACATCATAGATTCACTTCTCAGCACTCACTACCTCCCAATTATAGTTAAGAGTTGGGTTCTTTAAAATGAAGATCCTTATCCTCCTGCTACTGAGGGCATTCAAGCTCCTTGCGCCTTTATTACCTGAGGTTTTGTGATTGTATACTTGTCCAGCAATCTTTTCAGCCCTACCATCTCTCATCCATCTCCTCTTTCTTTTTGTGATCTTTTCTTTTTTCATTCTTTTGCAGTTTGTTTATCTGTTCCTTTATAATGAGCCAAAGTTTCTTTTTAAGAACTCGAAAAGCCTCGTTCAAAACTTTGCCCCTTTCATCGACTGATGCCAAGCAAGGCAAATGCCCGACTTTTGTCGACGTAGTCAGCTGTAATGGAAATGATTCCTCATTCTGAACCCAAAAAAAAAAAGATGTCTTCTTTTGTATTGTCACTGTAATTTTTACCAGCAAGAGTGATGGTTCATAATGGAAGAGGATTTCGTTACACAATCATTTGAAATTATGCAGAGAATGCAAATGGGAATACGCATGTTCGCAGCTGGGAGCTGTGAAAATCAGAAAGAATTGACAAACTTTTCAATTTAATCATTTCTGTCGGGACAATGTATTGAACTGCATTACATTGTGTAGACTGTGCAAAAGGGCCTCCAGAATATTCCCGGCAGCCTCTGCAGCTATAAAAGAAAATGAGTGTCTTTCAGGCAAACTTTGAATATAATGAGCCAATCTGGGCATTAGCATGGAAATAGAGGGCAGTTGCATGCAGCACACTAGGGTTAAAATGTTCAAATTAAATATTCAGGGGAGACGATGTATGCATGTATTATTTATTTATTTATTTATTTAACTTAACTTTTTCTGAAACAGAAAAATGAAGACACATGGAGGGAACTCGGGCTGAAAAACTCAGCGTGGCCATTAGTCTGCCAAAGACTACAGGAGTAGTACTAGATGCATTTGAGATTTTAAAGTGAAATAAAAGTCTTTCTTCAATGCTAAGCAAGATTTGACTTGATATTTGTGAAAAATGAATGCAGAGGCCACGTTTGTAGAAGAACAGCGGTGGATGAAGCTGGGAGAGAAGCAGAAACGGAATTTCATAAATCTTCCTCTCGCGTTGTGTCGCTTTACGTCCTTTCATCTGTCCTCTTCATTCTTTCGCACGCACTCTGTTTTTAGTTGCAACAGTCTATAAAGTCCGTAGGCCAATCGCTGGGATTCTGGGAAAACAAAACTGCTGGTTATTTTTTCATCTTAACAAATGACAGTCGGTCTCAGCGGGAAGGTGAGACCATAGATGGTGTTTGAATGTGGTTTGCTTTATGCTGGTAATAGCAGAAGCATCAGCAGCTGTAGCGTTAGTACAAAGGCTCAAAAACACATGCTCAAACATAAGCCTACACTGACAATTTATGGCAGTGCATCTCAAGCTTTTTTTTCCAACGATGAACACCCCTTGAAATGTAACGATGCAAATCATATTTGGCAGGAAAGAAAAAGCCCGTAAAAGGGATGTGACATGGCAATGTGCCGTCTGTGTGTGATTTATTTAACAGTAAATGTGTAGCTTAAAAACACTTAAAAGCTGCATTTAAAACCCATTACGAAATGAATGAAAAACCATTTCTGCAATCATGTGATGACACTATGATGACATCGTAGAGGCAATGAACTGAGCGTGTTTAATGTGCTGCACTTAAAAATTGGCTTTCCAATTTGTTGAGAAGGGCAGCAGCTCCAGTGATCAAACTATTTCTCGGGTGCAATCTTGTTCTTTGCAACAACAAGTAAGATTAGATTGGATTGATTGGACTTATTACATAAAAGGAGATGTCAGAAAAATATAAGAATCCCTTCTCTGTGTTTTGCACTGCTGCTGTGTTGAAAAATCCTTTTTTTTTTCTTTTTTGTTGACCATTAAATATCGTAGACTGCATCCCACTGACAGTAATTGTGGGTTTTTTCCCTTCTTTTTATTATTTTATGAAGTTTTAGAGCCATTAAAACCACAGACTTTACATAAAGATGGACAGAGCCACATGAAGTCCCGTGTTGTAACTTGAATTTTAGCGTCAAGGCTAAATTTGTACCAAATTGTGGAGTGCTGAGTAATCATGTTAGCATCTATAAATTGATGCATTACACTGACACATGCACATGCTCATAAAATACATGAGTGAGGTTTACTGATGCTGAAAGGTTGATTTTCTTCATTTGAAGTGTTCTTTAACATTGGCAAGAAAGTGATTAAAAAATTATTAAAGTATTAACATTTTTAACATTTAATTATTATTATATAACATGGGCCATGCTGTCATCATTTTTTCACTTGTTTCAACAGGAATAATAAATGGGAAATATTTGCTTGCAAACATAATATTCAAATCATTTAATCAGGTAATTCATCATACCCGCCCTCCCAGTTATGTAGAAGAAGCTGTTAATGACAGTAAGAAACATGACATGCATCCCTTTGCAGCTCTGGGCCCACATAGAGCTGATTAAACTAGCAAAAAAGTCACTGGAGGAATCAGTGCTCCAGTCTGAGGCACAATAGAGCCAATACATGCAGTCACATGCCAAAGCACCACTGCTATTAATGCTGAAGTGGTGCACGGGGTTGAATTGTTTATTTTTTATGCTTTTCTTTTTATCTGCTCTTTATTTAGGGGCTGCCTGCTCTTGAAGGGTTAATTTTATTTTCCTTGCATCTAGCTATCTATCTAATTTTTGAAATTAGCTAGATAGATAAAATAACAAACCATGCTGGAAACAAAATAAATCTGTACATAAATACATAAATACGTTGTTGAATAAAAACAACATAAGTGATGCAGAATGTATACAGGCGACAGGCGAATGAGAAACAAAGACAAAAATGTAAATCGATTTTGGATTCAATCAAATCGTTAATAGCTACTTTTCCACTTCGTCTTTGAAGCAAGAGCCTTTTCAATTTGAAATCAGTTTGCAATCAGTTCCCAGCAGCTGGAACAGGATAAATGAAAGCATCTTATCAAGTTCTTTGCAGGCAAGCACTCAGTCATTTCTTTGCAGTCATTCATAGGTGGCCATAAGGCTAACAAGCTTGTTTGTGAATGCAAAGGCAACTCCACTGTGCCACATCACACTGTCCACATGCTGCTTGGCTTGGCAGCTACAGCAGCCATTGACCTTGAGCTGTACAATTACCAGACCCTTTTTCTGTTCACCCTGCTTCTGTCTCTCTGTTCTACCAAAACCACAGTTTGAATCTGCTCTTGCTTGTGCATAAACGTGTACTGCCCCGTCATCATAAAGCAAAGTATGGCTCAGAAGATGTTAGCTCAAATTTGACGAGGCAAGTTCAATTCCACATTACACATGAAAACGGTGCAATTGGACATGCTTATGAAATAAATATAAATCCTGCCTGCAGAAAGCGGCTTCTTGCTTTTGTGGACATGGGCCATTATGTTTCCCATAATGTCCTCTAAAATGCATAATTGCTTTGCCTGAGAGTACAAGCTGAATCAGTTTCAGTAAAAGAAAGATGAACTTAAGCAGCTCTGCAGTTTGTTTCTAGGGCAAGCTATAGCCTGCCTTCATATTAATTTAAATTTTTCAAATGCATATTCACTTAAACCCTTTTCTCCATTTCCCCTGTCATTGTTTTTGTTTGTTTGTTTGTTTGCTTGTTTGGTCTTATGCATTCTTCTGGGTCTTGTGTTGTAAAACGGCTTTACATTCTCTTTTGTGAAGCTAACAGTGCTTTCTTCATTAATGTATTTAATTGACTATCATCATCTCATAGTTTAATTGAATTTACTTTCATTTTTCCTCCTTTTTTTTTTAATCTTTTACCCTTTTATGCCCCCCCCCCCGACTAAGCAGTTTCTACTTCTGAAAATGATGGTACTGTACATTATGCAGTTGTAACACTATATTACAGGGATAAGTGGGGAAAATGTAACAATTTACTTGGTTTTCACTTTGTTCTTATTAAATTATAATGAGGACTTATCGTGATAATCATCAAGTAATTATGAAACTACCAGAACCAATACTGTAATAGATTGTTGTCACTGGATCTGTGTGCAAGAGTACAAGAGCCTGGCACTGGTGGATGAGACATTCAAAGGTCTCTAAACTTACAGCTTCTGCTGATGGGTGCTGATCTATGGCAGTGCAGGAACTATGTCCTACCTTCTCTACCAAGGCAGCAACCTCATGCAAACTTTTCCAGTGAAAAGAATGCAACTGATACTGAATACCTCTGCTTATGTAAAAAGCGATGACTTCATATAGTGCCCTGAGCTTAATTGCTCAACATTTTCCAAATTTCCTGAGTGAGCCTTTAAAGTCTTTAAAGCTGGACTACAAACTTTTTTCTTTCATCTTTTACAGATTTTTATTATTTAAAAAAGGACTAAAGCTAATCTAACAGCTCAATGAGGCCCGCATTACTTTAGGTAACTTCTAATATTAATATACTAGCATGCTCACACTGATCATGCTAACACATGGGTCTTTTGAGAGTATATTCACCAAACTAGTTCATGGCTGCTTTTCCGTTCATTTTCAGTCAAGTCCTTGTAGCTGACCATTTTTTAGAGGAACGTTCTTGTTAAGCAACCTAACACTGGCAACCATAAGAAAGGCACCTAACTCAAGGAATGAACTGATGTGTCTACACATAACAGGCAGCTTAGCAAATAACCAATTTTAAATTGTATCTTTGGGCACTTTATTACTAGCTGCCTGTCACAAAATCACATTATTCTTTAGCTGAATCCATGAACTAAAGAACAATTGATTTTGAATCCATGAACAATGCCAACGATGGCACAGCTTGACAGGCATAAAACAGTATTTTTGCACCAACAAGGTGATTCAGAAAGAGCTAGTTACCCAAAAACTTGGCATATCTCGGCATGGCGTGTAGTGTGTCCTTAAAAATTTTAAGGAAACCGGACAAGTGCAGGACAAGATAATAAGTGGCAGGCCTAAAAAAACACTTGTCTATGGCAGATGAACAGTATCTGACAGAAAGGAAGGAATAAATCCAGCAAAGACCTGACACAGGATGCGGGAGATCCATCTGGCCCTTCGATTGATCCATCTACTGTTCACTGAAGCCTCATCAGAAATCAGCTCAGTGGAAGGGTGGCTGTCAAGAAGCCATTCTTCAGGAAGGGCAAAAGGAAGAAAAGGCTGAGGTATGGCAAATTACACGAGAACTGGACTGAAAATCAGTGGCAACAGGTCTTACGGAGTGATACGAAGGAGGTCAGGAGAGAAGTACAGCAGCGAGTCTACAACCATCTGTGAAACATGATAGAGGCTTCATTATGGTTTGAGGCTATACTTCAGCCAGTGGTGTTGGTGATCTTGTCAAAATTGATGGACTTTTTATTCAAATTAAAAAAAATAATGAATTTGATGAAACAGAAAAGTACCATCAGATTCTGACCCACCATGAAATACCATGAAAGCATCTGATTGGCTAAATGTTTCAGCATGACAGTGATCCCAAACACACTGCCAATGTAGTAAAAACATACCTGGGTAGAAAAACACACAATGGAACACCTAGACCTCAACATTATCAAAGCACTGTGGGATCACATTAACTTAGAACTGAGCATTGTCTGTTTTCACCTTTTATGCATTGCCATTTATGTTTCCACACCACGAGAGGGGCTCAAGACTTTTGCACAGCACTGTATTTGGCCCTAAAACAAACATTCCAGGGTTTATGAATTTCACATTTTGACATGCTGCAAGATTGAAGGTGAGGCAATCATCCAAAAAAAAAAAAAAGTCATCCTTTGGTGACTATGATTTTCTGCAGAACACCTCCTGAATTTAGATTCTCAGTAGTTGTTAAACATTTTAGTTTGGCCCATAGATGTGCATTGTGTGGCATCCTTTTTGCTAGTGTTAGCCCACTTGCATGACTAAAAAGATTAAATCATCAGCAGCTTGGCTCTGCTGAGCAAATGTTTCCTAGACAGAAGTGGCAATGCTGTTTTTGTTTTGGATTCATTACAGCTGCAAGTTAATGCACATTTGATGCACTTGTTAATGAATGCAATTATATCTTCATTATCATGAAGAAATGCACAATGCAACAACCAGGTTTGTGTTTTTCAGTAGTATCTAGTCAGCAGTGGATTACATCAAGGTATGACTGCTTTTGGTCTCACTGTGGGATATGTTGAACACAGAATATTAACTTCACAAATTTACATCCCCCAAGTCTACCGCTGTGAGCACGTCTCCTATATCTGGATATCTCTAATCTCGTGCTTCCTCATCATGCCTTAAGTCCTTTCTGCAGAGCAATTGCTGTCTCTATTATCTCCCAAACAGATAGTCATGCCAAAGCTGTCTCCCTCTTTGTCACTCTGTCGCGCTCAGCATACAGTGTGACAGGTTATAGTGCAAGTGTTAAACAGGGAAAGAGCTCCGAAACAAGCACACGATGTCACACCATATAAAGTCTTCATAGGATGAGTTGAGGTTTGAAGCACTGACTGCTGGTGTGTAAAATATGATTCATTTTAAAGACTAGTGAATGGGAAATATGTACATGCATTTTGTGTTCATGTGAGTTAAATAGGGAGTGAGTGTCTTTTCTGTCACAGTAGGGCCCTCTTTCATACCAGGTCAATGTATTTTTTTTCCAGCTCACCTAAAGTCAGCATCTGCTCACTGGTGGTGGCTCTGTGCTTGGCCAGGCTTAGAAAGGCGCGTGTGTGTCTAGAATCTACAATTTGTCTCCAAGCCCCATTCAACACAAGGCTAAAAATGCATGCCAGTTGTAGACAGGGACTGTGTACCCCCATGACATTAAGATTGTGCATCCCTGTTCTCGTGTCTGGAAGAAATCCTTTGGTGGATTGTGAGATGTTTCATTTGCATGACATGTGGGTAAAACTGGTTTGTAAATTTGTATGACTGGGTAGGTGGGGGGGGGGGCATGATCAAAGTTGTTGTCATTTATTTAGCAATCTGCCAACATCCACTCATCATCACAAATTAATAGAGGCCATATCAGGCACCATCAGGCTCCAGTGTTACCTTATGGCAGTTAGACGTGTTTACGCCTCCCACAGATAGCCTGGGGAGTGTGCATATTTGTGTGCGCGCAGTATAAATTTATGTGTCTGTTTGTGCCTATGTTTATGTGTGAATCAGACATAAAGTCAAAACTGGCTATTTGCCTTGGCACAGATGTCCCCACAAGAGTGCAAAAGCAAGAAAAAGCTGCTCCATGTGAGGGCTGCCTCCAACAGAGGAGAATTTTAATGCTCTGGTTACGTCACTAATATGTGACATTTCATCCGCTGTGAAGATTTGGGGTGTTGTAATCTAGCTTTTTTTTTTTTTTGCTTTGTCTATGTTCTCTCAGCTGTGTTGTCATGTTTTAGTCACATTTCAGTTGCTTATTTCCTATATCTGAGTATGTAGATGACATCTGCAAAGTTTTCATTCAACTGGACTGTCCATAAAATCAATGCAACAAAAATATTCTGTGGGTTTTGACTGCATTTGCAGCAAGGGGGAAATAAAAGTTACTTGACATTTTGGGGGTTTGAGGTGTGAATATCTATTGGCTGTGTGCAAAATAGGAATGCAGAATGATTACTTTTAGAACCGTGTGAAAGCAGTCATAAAGCTTGATGATAAACAATAAATTTATATTCTCAGTGTACTTGAGATTTATTTGCAAAATGTCATGTTTGGTAATCAATACAAAGAAATGCCACCCTTTCAAAAAATAGGCCAAGCTTCATTACAGATAACATTTGTGCATTCACAAAATGTAAGCAGTGAAGAAATGAAACTTGAGAATTCTTATCTGCAGTTTTCAAAAGTATGCATGATGATGAAGTCATATAAAAAAAAATTAAAATGAAATAAAAAAACTGTAGGTGATTCAGCTGCCAGTAAGTATAAATACAGCACACTGTTGGACTTATTCTACCTCCTCCTTGTTAATGCATTTCTGTGCCTACAGGCTGCAATTAATATTTTATTTCAATGTCAAATGAGATATGAATATATCAGCCAGGGCTTGCTTAAATGGAGGTTTCTATTTGAGCCACATGCGCAAAGCGTAGAGAGCAAAATGATATAAAAGCCCCGATGATATAAAAGTGCTGCGGTTGGGCAGGAATGCACTTAACATAACCATTCATGAAGCTCCATAAGATTACAACTATAGTGCTAAAACAATGAGGTTAAATGGATCATCAACAACTATGTTTTTTTCTGGGCGGTCCTGTTCTATTTCTAACACACACTGTCATTAAAAGAGAGAGACACTCAGTCTAATACACCTTACTCAATGTCAAAAATGGATCCTGATGCAAGATTTTTATATTAGTAATTAAACTGCTTTAGTTCTGGTTTGTACTTCTCTTTAAATGTGCAGACTGAGGCTTGTGGTCTGTGCGTCATTTGTGCTGAATGGAATCAGCAGGTGGAACTAAATCTGGTGAGATATGAAATCGTACATTCTTTTCTTGTTACTTATCCCAAGGACAACCAAAGCTGCCAGCTAATTATCCTTCCACTTAACAGCATTCACAAACCATCCACTGTGTAACCGACCCCTATTCCTACAATACTGCAGGAATGAAAGCCAACAGAGACCTAAGAAATAACAATTAACAGTAATGACAATGTTTAGCTATAAATATATAAGAGCACGGGTGCTTATCTAAGAAACGGAAAGGTGAAATGCGTGGGATAGATTTGTAAGTACATGGGTCCACTTATTTCTTTGATTTCCCACTACGTTACAAAGTCACCGCCAAGTCACATCCTAACATTAGTATGTGCCTACTTATTAACCAACTATTTCTTTCAGTAATCAAAAGCTGTCCGAAAATGGTTTAAAATCGCATATTGCCATTTTTCACCATTTACTGCACAAAAGGCGCAACCCGTGCCACAGAGAGAAGCGTGCACTGTGGAGGCAAACACCAGGGAATAGGGTTTCACTTACGGCGGTGACATAAAAAAAAAAAAAACCAACCCATACATCCCTCTTAGAAATTAAGCAGATGTAACCCCGCCTTGATTTTCCACAGTTCTTCTCAGCCGCCGCGTCTCCCGTCAGTGCAGAAGGTAACTTAGCTCCCTGCCTAAAGCTCCTGGACACCAGAAGGACACCGCACAGTTTCCGCTTCTGCTTCTCTCAAGATCAAAACTGATCAAATCAAACCTCGAGGCTTTAGTTAAACGACCGGAAAACAGCAATTGATTTTATGTGCTGTGTCGGTCTATTTATTCACTGTTAGGCTATGTATTTTGGCTCCCAGTAGTGCATTTTATTTGTTTATTTATTTTACCTACCAGCTTGAACTGATGCCTCGCACCAGAGACGACGCGCAGAGACGGTTAATTTTTAAAGAGTAAGCAATGAGTAGAGCAAATAAAGGATACAGTGGGAGCTAACCGTGGATGATCTTGGATTTAACAGCTGGTTCCTGTGAAAACTAAGATTCAGAAACTTATGGCGTGAAGGTAAGACAGTTCTTTTTCCCCTCCTGTGTGATGTATTAAACTTGACAAAAGCAGGATAATATAAGGCTATAGCTTACAGTCTAATACAAAATATTAGTCAAAGATATATAGATAACATTTACTAACATTGCAGGTACCATGCACGGTTATGGATTAGGAGGGATTGATTAGTGTGACAGGTCTACTGTTTAACTTATCGATCCTGGATGGGCGTTAATACAAAACAGTCTTTATTCAGCAGAGGGGAAAAAAAGTGCTATAAGTGAGTTATAGCCTAGTTTTAGACTTGAGAGCTTGAGCGATGAGCCTGTATCATGCTGCCCTTCCCACCCTGCGAAGCGCTGATTTCAGATCTGTCCGTGCTTTCTAATTTGTAATTAGTGCTGGTGTTTAGAGAGGCAGCGGGTTCTGGACACAGGCTTTGTGCTGCGCGGTGATTGCTGTACAGGCGGCACAGTCTGTCCTGTATCAGCATCGCTAAGCAGCTTTAACAAGTTACTAACAATAATTCAAGTGGAAAACGGAATTGTTTATCTAAACATCTCCTGATAAGTCTATGCGCCTCGAGAGCGCCTTTGGTAGAGTTTATGCTATCTCTTTATGCTTTTTTTTATGTGTTTTTTTTAATGTGTTATTTCCTAAATTAAACACATGACTGAATAATGATGATGCTGATTTTGATACAGCACTTTTGAAGGAGTCAGAACTAACAAAAAGAAAAGAAAGAAAGAAAAGTGTGACTGGCAAATTATAACAAGCCACCAACCATAACAGCAAAAAAATAAAAAAATAAAAAAAATGTTTTGACATTTGGTCAGCAGCTGCTCTGTAAGCCAGCAGGTATGGATATCTGGATAGGTCAGGTGGTTATAACACCTGGTTGGCAAATTGGTGCCTTCATCAAAAGGGACACTGCCAGGCTTTATTTGTCAGGGAAAATTGGTCATGTCAACTCCACTTGGCTAGAATTAACAATTTCAATCTTCTTTAAAATAGAAGTAGCAAACCAGTAATCCTTACTGAAACCGTCTTAGCTTAAATGGATATCAGCTGAGCCTGGTTATTGAATTTCCTTGACACATTTTGAATTCTATACGTTCCTGTGTCTGATCTGTCGCACCCTCTTGTGTGGAAAATAGTCTGACCAGAGCTGCCTGATGCAGGCTTGTCAAGCCCAGCTGTTTGCCACAGGCGGATTTTCAGAATCAAATCTGCCAGTCAAATGTCCATATAAACAAATACAAACAAATATTAATCCCTACATGGATTACTTGAATTGATACTAGGGGTGAGAAAAAAAAAAAAGACACTGAAAAGGGCTCGGATTCCACAACATGAAAAAAAGCTGATCTGTGATTGCTTTACATTGTGAGAGATATGCTTTCATGGCAACATTTATGTTAAGATGGTGCACAGACTTGGAATGGATTAAGCGCATGAAGATTTAAAGGAAAATCACTTGATGCAGCTGGTCAGTCAATACAAACATTCAGACTCAACGCATTGCTCGCAAGAGAAATGACATGCAGTCAACAAAAACAACACTGCGTCGCAGCTTGTGCTTGTTAAATCCAATTACAAACCCAAACAAAAGTTGTGTGGTTACAGGGAAATGACAGTCTACTTTGTTAATCCAAGAGGTCTGAAAGTCATTCGCAGGAGAAATCTTACATTCATTAGGCTGGGGTGGTGTAATTGTTATGTTTTGCAAAAGTCGAAAGCATAAGGAATTGAATTTTCATTCCATTTTCTGTACATATTTATATTTATTTAAATTCCGTTTATAGCTTTACCTGCAGCACTGGAGGGACATTGTTTCATTTCAGGGTGTGTAGTATTACATGTACTTGATTTGTAAAAGAAGTACTATTACACTGACACTTCAGAAAGGACTATACTTTGAAAAGTATTATTTGCTAATCAAGTACTACATGCCTTTATGCAGCTTACATACTGCAATACCTACATTCGTGTTCTACTTCTAGAGAAATTAAACCGCATAAATGTCAAGATCCATAAACACTTTTTAATCATTGTGTACAGAAGATGCAGTTCAGACCCAGAATGTCATGAAGTAGTTGAAGATACCCAGTTGGGCTTAAAAAAAAAACAAAAAAAACAAAAAAACCCCAGCATACTTGACCTTTGCGTGTGGTGCTGTCTGACATCTGAGCAAGCTAAGATGAAATATAAATGGTTTAGTTTTCAGTGGAACATAAAGCTTACTAGCTGGATGCCTGAAATGGCCTTCAAATTGCTTAAAGTGTAAACACTTACTCCTTTTAAGTGAAAGTGAATGTGTATCCCAGTAATATGACAAGGGGATAGACATCCACCATCTCTAACTCAGCTACAGGGTATGTCTTACAGATTTTATATTGTAGTCATGTGCCACAAACAGCCCCGTTGTGTTTTTTGACAAGTAAATCATTTAATTGTATTGCATCTCTGAGACTGTATCCAACTCGCTTACAGTCTCTCTCTTTTGAAACATGTTTCCCGGCACATCAAATTCATCAACAGTCAAGGGACCCACACAATTACTGACAGGATGAATGAGCCAATTAGGCCCAAAAACCAATATGAGATCTATTATGATCTAGTTATGCAGGTTCTAGTTATATGCTGAGATAGTCGAGTTAGCAGGCTGGTCGTTTTTGCGTTAATGGTGTGACCATATTGCGTATTGATCTAAACGGTTTAAACAGTATTTACAATGACTAGGCTCTGTTTGTTGTGTTTAACTGGGTATTGAATTTTTTTTATCACTCATTTAACACTTTGCAATCACAAATATTTTATTTTTAAGTGCCTAATGCAGTCATATGGAGAGGGGTATACACAGTAGTATTTTTTTAATGTATTTTTGCAATTATAGTGCAGTTTGAACATTTGAATATCACTAACACCTCCACAAATGCAACTTTATATTTAGAAGACATACACAAACACAAGCACAAAGCTGCGAATTTGACTCCCTTGCCATTAAAAACAGTCAAAAATAACTTATACAGACTTACTGCTCTGCTGGATAGAATTGCACATTTCTAGTAAACAAAAAAAAATAATTAATAATTATAAAAACAGTCTATTGGTCTTTATATTTTTAAGCTTGAGTAACAGCCAGTCACACACACACACACACACACACACACACACGATATTTTCCCTTGAGGTGTGATTCTGCTTAGTTAGACTACACTGTCAGAGGAAATTAGGCACCACCCTAATTTCTATCTGCTTGCATACACTCACTGGCAACTTATGCTTAGTTACACCTTGCTACTACCAGGTTGGAGCCCCTTTTTAACTCAGAACTGCCTTAATTCTTCATGGCACATATTCAACAAGGTACTGGAACATTCCTCAGAGATTGTGGCCGTTATTGGCATGATAGCATCACGCAGTTACGGAACAACTGTGTCATGTGAATTCCCCGTTTGACCACATCCCAAAGATGCTCGACTGGATTGAGAGTCGATAAATCGATCAGGCAATTTGATAGCTATTTGCTGAGCTAATGGTATCTACATTTTTAGTGGCTAAAAATGAAAATTTAAAAAGCAAAAAAGAAACAGGAGATCCTTCAATCATGTTATTAGTGTTGACATTGTGTTGTCAACACAGTGTTGCCAAGAAAATGTAATATTTTCTTGGCACACTTTGGGCCCAACACCATTACACCACCAGCAGCTACCTGACCCACTGATACAAGGCAGGATGGAGTCATGCTTTCATGTTGTTGATGCCAAATTCTGATGCCAAATCACCAGACAAATTCTGATCTTACCATCTGGATGTTGCAGCAGAAATCGAGACTCATCAGACCAGGCAACATTTTTCTAATCTTCTTTTGTCCAATTTTGGTGAGCCTGTCTAAATTGTAGCCTCAGTTTCCTGTTTTAACTGATGTGAGTGGCAGCCCAGTGTGGTCTTCTGCTGCTGTAGTCCTTCTGCTTCACGGTTTGTTGTGTTGTGCATTCATAGATGCTCTTCTGCCTACCTTGGTTGTAGTGAGTGGTTATTTGACTTGCTCTTGCCTTCCTATCAGCTTGAAGTAATCTGGCCGTTGTCCTCTGACCTCTGGCATCAACAAGGCATTTTCACCCAGAGAACTATTTTCTCTTTTTAATGACCATTCTCTATAAACCTTAGAGATGGTTGTGTGGGAAAACCCCAGTAGATCAGCAGTTTCTGAAATACTCAGACCAGCCCATCCAGCACCAACAACCACGCCACATTCAAAGTCACTTAAATCAACTTTCTTCTCCATTCTGATGCTCAGTTTAAACGTCAGCAGGTTGTCTTCACCATGTCTACGTGCCTAAATGCATTGAGTTGCAGCCACGTGATTGGCTGCAACTTAGCTGTTTGCATTAACGAGCAGGTGAACAGGTATACCTAAAGAAGAGCCAGATGAGTGTAGGTACAGCATATGTTTGTGAAGGAACATGAGCATTACAGACCTGGAAAATGGACATTACCAGACAGGGAGTATCCTAATTGGTTGTAGCTTCTATGGAGCTTTATAAAATACAAGAGGCTCACAGACCTTGTCTGGATCTACAAGAGAATTTTTTCCAATGAAAAACTGGGTGCGACAGATGAAAGACATTGCACTGGTAGTAACAGGGTGACCATTAGAAGATAGTAAAAGAAATGAGCATTAATAGCGAAATAGAAAGAAATACAATTATTTCTCAGGAGAAATAAACTTAGTTCCCAGTTGTCTTGTTATGTAGAGGGTTTGGCCTGAATACCAGTTTGAACAGAAGTATGTGGTTCACTCAAGGGTTTCTCACTATAGACTTTGAATTAGCAGCACTTGTTCAAAATCATTACAACTCCCGCAGATGGTGCTTGACACACAGAGACTCTCTAGGTGGTGTGGAAAGAAAAAAAAAAAGTCTTCTTGGTTGTGAATGTCAACATTAACAAGGGCCAAATTTAAAAGGTGAAAGTGAGATGAAGTAAGGTGATGTGTCCGTTTTGAGGCATGACATGACTCATGCATCTCTTTGAACTATTTTTTAATCTCTGTCAAATGCCAAATGAAAGCTGGGTTTGTACTATATTAAAGACCCTTTCATGGTTGTCCCTTTGACATTTTCCTCAACAGCTTGAGAGTCGTTTGTTTGGAGAGCAAAACAAGCATTTATCCCGAATGATTTTAGTCTTGTGAAATCGTTGCCTAGTTAAATACTCTCTTTCATTAGAAAACTGAAAATTATAAGTGCTTTTCTTTAATTAAACATGGCAACCACAGTCAAGAGCATAGTATACAATAAACTGAAGAAGTGATTTACTGGGTTTATAATACTTAGAAAATTGATCAGTCCTGGTTATGTAAATGGTTGCTTGCAGTAACAATCTTACTGAAACCAACCCTTTGATTTCATTATTCTTGCTGCTGCTTTGAACTCATTGTCTTGGTTTTTTGGTATGGGCTGTTTGGTTGCTTGCCACAGTTTTTGTCAGCTCGATGCACAAAACCATAGGCAGCTATTTAAAACAGACGAGCTCAGATTAGCTTTGTGCCCAGCGTGAAACCGCAGTGAAACAAAGGTAACTGGTGGCTGGTAAAGAACATGATCAAGCGCTGAGCATTTTGAGATTTTCTTCAAAAAAGATTTAAGTTAGAGCAGGGATTAAACATAAATGGATTACTGGGCCACTCTTATTTTTGTTGCTCTGTGTAAACAGGGGAAAAAAGGTTTGCTAACAATATGGGGATATTGGACATCATTCAGGAATATTTTCAAAGAAATGTTATCAGTTGCATAAAGAACAAGTTTGCACTCAGAATAACCCCAGATTCGTGACACCTACAGTATGCACCAGGAAATTTTACCACTGTGTGCAGATTTATTCTAAATTCCAAGATATACGCCTGATATTTTCACTTATTGTATTGGCAAGCCCCATTTGTCTACATGAGAAAATATACTACAGTGGTACCTTGAGATACGAGTGTCCCAACTAACGAGTTTTTTGAGATACGAGCGGTCACTTGGTTGAAATTTT
>JAVDPK010001330.1:90214-108861 GCA_034780415.1 Cichlasoma orientale | reverse complement strand
TACGAGAGTATCTGGCCCTCCCAGTGTCTGCTGAGATAAATTCCGGCCCTCGGACAAATGTAGTTGACGACCCCTGGCGTAGGCCATTCCGCTCAAGAGTTTTGCTTTTTGAGCCGTTTGCGTAGTTTGGGCTTTTTCATTAATTCAAAGTCCTTACTTATCCTGGTCCTAAAATGTTCTTTGCTTGAGATTAATGCAGTTCTGCAATGTGGCAAGAGCCTGATATTGAGACTAGTCCTCGTTCCAGAACAAAATAAATTACGGTGCATCTGCGATAAGAGCTTATCACATTTATGAGACACCTAAAAGTGATCCCCGTCTGCCAAAAACTGATTATCAGTTTACTTCTGTAGCTCTTTCTTTCTTTTTTCTTTCTTTTTTTATCTTGAGCAAACAGGCATGACATGCAAATACGCAGAACTTCATATCTGTGCTTGCGAAGAGGAAGGTTGTGTATTTGTTATACTTTAACATTTCTCGGAACTGAATTATCAAAGAAGCATTTCCAATGTACAGCTTAACGAGGTGTGGCAATTATGGAATTACAGGAAATAATATACTGCTACTTGGTTTAGATTTTTATGTACTGTATACAAAAATATCAAATATTATTTTCTAGGGCCATATGTTTAAAAATTAGGAATTGATATGATTCATGGATGAATTATATATATATAAAATAAAAAATTATTATTTTAAACATTTTCATTGATGTTGCAAAATATCAACTTAGAGTGTAATGTGTGTTTTTGCATCTCTGACAAACTTTGCAACGCTCTCAAACTGTTCCTTGTTATCATGTGTGCCACGGGCCTCATTCACTAATATGTAGATAAAAATGTTCTTACTCTGCACAAAAAAAATAATAGCACATGCAAAATTACCGTCAGATGTATGAACCGTGCCCTCTGGCCAATTTTGTTCACAGTGCGTATGTTAGTGTATCAGAATCATTTGAAAGCAATGGGCTCATGCATTCTTCATCCTATCTACATACTGCCATGCCGCCCGATCTCTCTATAGGAAGCAGTTTACTTCAAGGTGAAGTGGAGTAAGCGGTGAGGATGCTGTAAAAGATAAGTGTAGTGTCTGAGGAGAAAGAAAGAAATGGCACACCTTTCCAAAGTGTATTCTACAAGAGTAATGATGGTTTATTTCAGCAGTGTTATTTCAGGCTGAAATAACACTGCTGAATATCATTTACCCCGAGACCACACAAAAAGCAAGAAAACATGTGGAGGAAAGGAGCACCTGATCTGGGAGCCCAAGATGAGAAACTCACTGCAATTATTAAAAAACATTCATATTTGTCCAGCACTATCATTTTATCAAATGATAGTATAGTGCCTATTAGAATATTTTTCCCCCCTTTTTTTTTTTGAAAAAAAGGTTACAGCCCACAAGCTTTACATGTAATTTAATATCCTAATATTATATATTTAATTCTCATTCTGAGCATTTTTGGCTTATGGTGATTTGGAAAACTGTAACTAATGACTAAAAGAAATAGAGAGAGATAATATCCATCCATACATCCTCCACTTTTCCAGACATCCTTCTCCCCCAGCCACACTTCTTCAACAAACCTGGGTCTCCTCCCAGTTGGGTGTGCACAGAACACCTCCAAAGGGAGACACCCAGGGGGCATCCCAACCAGATGCCTGAATGACCTCAACTGGCTCCTTTCAGTGCAATCTTAATATTGTCAGCTTGTTAAAAAATGGCTTAGGCCATTATTTTAATAAGGTGACAATATTATATATTTAATTCCCATTCTGAGCATTTATGGCTTACTGTGACTTGGGAAAATAAAACTAATATCCAAAACAAATAATGATAAGTCATTACTAATATTTACTACTACTACTACTACTACTACTCATTATTATTATGAAGAAGAAGCCAGGCCTTCATCATTGGTTCATATCATGATGTGGTTTGAGGGAGTTCTAAATTTAGGTAAAAAAACATTGTTGAATCCCTGATTTGTGGGTAAAATATTTGTACAGACAGTGTTTACACAAAGATTTGTGCATATGCACTGTTTCTGAATGAGGCTCAGTGTCGTTGGCAGTTTCAGTGCACTTACCCTGATGACTGGATTTAGGAAATATGTTCTTCACAGTATATGTGCAGTGAAGAACACATTCTTTATTCTGTATCAAGGCAATCAAAGAACAAGCAACTACAGAAACCTTTCATCACATTGGAATGTTGCTGCACTTGCTAGTCATCACCAGAAATACTAGTCAGATAAACATTTTATTAATGTACAATGGCAGCAATCAAAAATGTTACAATGCCACCGACCACTACCCGGCTGCATCCCCCACTCTCTCACTCCCTTTGTGAATGGAAGTTGGAAATGAGCAAGAGGAAACGTAAACAGTTTATAGTGGGAGCAGTTCTTATGGAGCGACGGATCCAAATGTGAAATTTTGATTCAAATCATTGTCACTAGGAACAAAGAAGGTCACGAGGTACAAAAGTGAGTATCTACCGTCATCTGTAAAATACAAAAGAGGCGCCGTCATGATTTTGGGCAGCCATTTTATTTTTGTTGAAGGAATAAGTGAACTTGAAAAATGTCTTCAGGCACCCATCTTTGTTTTTTTTTTTTGTTTTTTTTTAAAGAGCAGTTCTATCAGTCTGTTTGCAAGCGCTACATCAGTTGCTGCAGTGTTTGAGTTCTACATTGAGATGGCTTATTAATAATCATTGACTGCTACTAAGCCAAGTTTTGACTTGTTGGCAGCTGAGGCATGCAGAACCCTGCTGTCTCATAATCAGTCTTTAAACTTTTAAATCTTACACAAGCACAGCAATATGATGCATAAAACCCTATAGCATGAGCGACTTAATCACGAAAGTATTAAACAAATACAAAAAATTAGTGCAAGCAAAATCTCACGTAAATAACAAGGGACCGTACATGCTACCCCGAGGAACCCGACCACCTACAGTGTTTGCTGGCTGGGGATTGGGAAGAGCCACTCTCACAGATAGCAGCTGCTTTCACAAAGTTGGAAGGCTTTGGGGTTACAGTGTTGTTCAGAAGAACACACACACGCAAATTCTAAAGATGTTCAAAGGCGTATTTAAATATTCTATTAAATATTTAAATACAAGCATTCAGCAGGTGTTCTTTGTTGAAGACTCCTTGCGTGCAAAGACTTTGAAACGGTTTTTGGTCAGCCATAAGGTCTCACTTACCCGTCTGAACGATGTGATCGATTTCAATCCCGAAGAGGTCACAAAGGGTGAAATTTGAAGTATATGAGTTATTTAAGGCAGCACGGGGAGTGCGGATGTTTTTGTTTATAAGCAAGCACCAACTATCAGGCCAGCAGTGGGAACAGTCTCACATACTGTATCTAAGTAAGTAGAGTGGGAAAATAAATAAGATTAGACAGCACAGGGCATCTGCAGGGTACACACACAGACTGGTGCCCTAGAGCAATGCTTACACATCCTAACGGGAGCATGCTTCCCGCACGTCTCCTTCTTCTCTCACTACTTCTCACTTAATCCTTTTTTACCCTCTACCTGCTTTTTGGTTTCCCTCTGCCCTCCGCTGGTAACTTTTCTTAATAATTCAGGGGGCTTCTGGGCTCAAGAAATAGAGAACCAGAAAGAAAGACGCCCAGTCTTTGGTGTTGTTTTTTCACTGTATTTGGTTGCATAAATATACAATCTATATATGTGTATGTGTATATGCAGGGTGTAGCATAGTTCCATCTCCAAAGTCAATTATAATTGAGGCCAGAACATGTGTGTGAACCTCTCAAAAAGTATAAATAATCTAATCAGTGCAGTGACATTCAGATGTACTGTCCTGTACTGTAGGTTAGATGTACCAAGCCTTATTAAAAATTCAGAATTTCCTTATAGTGTGTCCTTTGCAATGTCCTTTTCAACAGAGATTTCCAAGGATGTCAAAACAAGAAAGTTACATGAAGGGCTCAAACAGATGCTTCCTTTCCTACAATTGTCAGTTGTTACATCGATGTAACAAATAGCATTGTTGGGAAAAAGTCTTCTGAAGAGCTCCATATTAGGCACATGCAGGTGTGAAAAGCCTGCAGAGTGCTTTCACACCTTAACAAATAACCCCGATGAAGAAATTACGCTCAGTAAAGATGCTATGACGAGAACAAGCCTGACCTGAAAAGCAAACCATGAGCTGACATGTCAGGTTTGCTACAGATAACCTGCATATATGTTCCACATTGTATCATTTTAAAGAAAGCAGCATCACAGCAACACCAGAACATAAAGCAGATTACCCTTTTTTTTTTCTTGTTAAATATGCAGACTGTCAAATAATAAAGCTGAGAAAAATGTAGAAATGTAGATGAGCTCAAGGTAGATATACTAACATGAAGTCCAAGTACCTTAAAAGTCAGTTTAGCACAGCTCAATAAATGCAGCTAGTTACTTACCACAAGTTATTTTAGATTTTAAAGACATTTTCCCTGAAAGGGTTGTTAGAATTAAATCAGTAAACATTTAGTTTTCTGTTCCCAAAAAGGGAAAGAAAACATGGTTTCCACACCAAATGCTTAAAAAAAACTAACCAGATATGCAGCACTGCCTTTGGCTATAAGCGAAGGGTACCACTGATAGATAACGGTCATAACTCAGTAACAAAGTAAAAACAAAAACAACCCACAGAAACAATTCATGGATACGAAAATAATTGTTGGTTTTAGAAATGAAATTATCTGCAGAGATAAAGCGAGTTGGATCCAGATGGGGATTTGAAGTAGATTTCTGTCAGCAGAAGTGGCAGCTTGAAAGGCTGTAGAACCAATTAGTGCATGAGTGAGAAGGAAAGAGGGGGTGAAAATGGAGCTTAGAAAGTGGAGGATGACATAAACATTAATCTAGACAGGTATGTGGGGGGAAAACACTGCTAAGGGTAATGTAAAATAGGATGTGCTTTGCAGTGTACGTGTTCATTTTGTGACTATGACAAATCTGAGGGTAAGATGATAATTAGTAACAGTTTCACTGAGAAGTAGTGATATTGTAGTCAACCAAAGATGAATGCACAGCACACATCAAAGTAAACAGACTTTCATATCCCAGAACCATCTGGGGTTCAGTCATATTCCCTACGGCATGATTTTTAGGCAAGCTGCAATTTTGCTTATAGCAAAAACTCTCTAAATCTGTTTAATAGATGAGGAAAAACTGTAACATATAAAGTGTTACAACTGGATTCACTGGCAGAGGGTTATAAAAGAGGCTCACACTGATGACGCGTGATAATGAATTGTGGCTTGTGCCAAAAAATGCTTAAAGATTGCTTCTGTGCAGTAGCCCAAGTGAATGAAAAGTCATGCATCTGTGGTGTGTTTTAATTGTGTTTAAGATGTGTGTTTACACTCAGCATTTAGAAAAAAGTAAACTGTAATGAAATATGTTTTCCCAGCACAGCCCCCACTAATTGGGGTTTCCTAGTATGCAGTATGTCCCATCACATCCACTGCTCTTGGGACACTTGGAATTGGAAATTTCTGTAGCATTGAAAGGTACCCATGAGAACAGGTTAGGGTTACCAACAGTTCCTACATTTAGCAACCTAGCTAAAATAAGTGACATGGAGCCGTGATCAGGCATGTTACTGAGAATTCAATGAGGTTCGGAGTTCCTTTGTGGAGATAAGAGAACCTAACAGGACAACCTTAAGTGCATCACTTCATCAATCAGGCCTTTTTGTTAGTTAACAGAAAACCATTCTTCACTAAAAGGCACATAGCAGCCCTTAGGGAGGTAGCTAAAAGACACCTGAAAAGCTAGAACTTCAGGCCCAGTGTAACAAAGATGGCCTTTGGTCATGATTCCCAAGGCTTGTGTAGAGGATAACCAGGCACCAAGAATGACCTCATAAGCTTTTTTTTGTCTTTTTGTTGTATTGCTTGTTTTGTCTTGTTTTTTCCCCAATTGCTTTGTCTCATTTCTATCACAACTCTGCTATGCGTCACTTATCAAAAACAATCTAGCTATGGTTTCATTAACCTGATAAATGCCACTAATTTGAAGCTGTTTGTCAAAACTGTAACAAAAATAAGTTTTGTTCTTGATGCTGATTGCTTACTGAACTGTACAAGGCTGAGTTTTGTGTAGCTAAATGCCATTTTACATCTCACAGGACTTTTTAGATTCAGATTTTAAAATGGGATAATTTCATACTTTACAAAACATTAGTTACAGACCTGCAGGACTGATAGCATTTGCTGCCTAGCTCCAAGATTAATGTTATCATTTTATCAATGAGCCGCTTGCTGCTACCATAATGATAACAGATGGCTAATGTGGCTATTGGATAATTGCTAATAGTTGCATTTGCGCCGGTCGGGTTGCCATTCATGATTGTTTAATACTTTAGTGTTGTTGAAACATGAGCTTTACTGACCTCTCAAAATTCCTCAAAGTGTTGTTCAGTGTTGCGAATGTCAACTACTTCTGCTGCTAGTGAGGGGCGGGGCTGTCTGCAGATGCTGTTTGAAATTGGGTGTAAGCTGGTGGAGGCGAAGGCCTGTTGGTATGACACTGCTGCAAATCAGTATCTAATCCAGTAGTAATTTTAGCATCAATTAGTGTGTCAGTGTCGACTTTTTTGACAAACCTAGCAGTGAACCAACGTAACACATACATTTCTTCAGTAAAAGTAAACAAATTTTACCTTCTCACAGCAGAAAACACTAAAAGTTGTCATGTTTTTGATGGACATCAGAGTTGCTTTTACACAAATGATGTTCTCCCTCACAATGGACCAGTGCAGAAATCTCCTTCTATGGTGCAGCCATCACCTAAAATAACTTTATGTCCTCACAAATAACATTCAGGGTGTATAACAGAGACACATGATATTGTGGCTGATGGTTACTAACACCATGCTAAAAAGAGCTCCTCTATCATATTTTATTCAGGACAGTGGAAGCAACTTGGTAGAAGTTAACATTATCCAACACAGTTACATAATTTGGTTCTGGCGCTCTGCTACTAGAATCTCTGTAAAGTGTATTTAGGGAAAGTTGGGTATGAAATATTAGTATGAAGTGTCTATCACAGCTTAGCTGAGAGGGCACAGTAATGTTCACTTCCTGTTGCTAGTGTGAGACTCTTGTCACTGGTGTATGGATGGATGCAGAGTGATGAGGTCGGCTGATATAGTTCAATATAAAGAAAATAGTTCCTACATGTGCACAACGTTTGTGTTTTTTTTAAATGTCCATATTTAATTTTGATTTGAATTGTCCCTTTAACCTTAATGTCAGCCACTTGCTGCAGCACTTACTTCACTTTTGACTTTGAGAGAATGTGCTCTACCTTCACTTGATTGGTAAATTGGCTCTCATGCAAATGACCATTCTCATGTTAGACTATGGTGACATTCATATGTCAGCACTCAAGGGTGCACTAAGGAGATTTATAGACTTACTTTTTCATACTCTTTATTTCTCTGTTAACTGGTCAACCTTATAAACCTGCTGTAATATGCTTTAATTCATGCCCATTTAAAAAAAAAAAAAAATTTCCAGGTTTGCCCCCTTTTCAGGGGTGCTGTAGGAACACTGCTTTTCTCTTAGTCTTTGAAATTTCCAGAATTTTAAAACTGGACAAATTTATCATCACTTCACCTTTCAGGTACTTCTGTGGACATTGCCACTTTTACAGCTGTTTCCCAACCTGCCAGTATCTTCTGCTTACTAATGATTGCATGTTCCTCTATTATTTTTTTCTTTTGCTGCTGCTGTTTTTGTTCGGCCTATTTGTTTTGTCGCTTTTCTTGATGCTGTTGTCTGTTCGCTACGTGCTTGATGTTTATGTGATCATGTGTGTTCCTATGGTGTAAGCAGTGCTTGGTTGAAATGCTTTCAGATTTGTGCTGCTGCCCTTTTATCTTTTGATATTTCTTTTTAACCCTTACCCCTGTTTCCTCCAGAGGCTTTGCCTTTTACCAGACTGCCATTGTATGGAAGATCATCTTAAGGATTTTTCAGGTTTAATAAAGTATAAATAAATATAATAATTAGAAAAAAACAAAACAATAAAAGCTATCTGGAGAGTGTTGAAAAAGGCCTGTGCACTGACAATACCCAACCAATCATGTTGAGCTTTGAATGATTCTACCAAGAAGATTGCTGTGTGAGGCTTGTAGGATCATTCCACAGAGGACCTGCTGCCAAAGATGCCTCTGCACCTATTAAGGGAGGGTCTGAGTACATGCGTAAAGAGGACAGTTTGTTTTTTTTAAATAAAAACTAAACAAAACAAAAACAGCAAAACACTACAAAAGTATGTTTTTTCTCTGTAATTGTAGAGTATCGAGGAAAGACCTAATTTTTTTTATCCCTTATAAGAAGAGGCTGTAGCAAAATGTTGAAAATTTAACCCCAAACATCATCCTGTGGCATTTTCTTTCTTTGCAAGCTCTAAATGTATGCAACGTCACTGAAATGCTGTTTTCCGTTTGCATATTTTGCAGGGCCCATTCTTGGCCTTTGTCACTCTACAGCTAATGGATGTCTTTACCCACTATGCCTACAATGACAGTTTCTATGATAATGGAACATGGAGCTTCAACGATACAGATCAAGAGCAGAAGCACCCCTACAACTACTACGCCATGCTGCTCACTCTGCTCATCTTCGTCATTGTCTTCGGCAACGTGCTGGTGTGTATGGCTGTGTCCAGGGAAAAGGCTCTGCAGACAACCACCAACTACCTGATTGTCAGCCTGGCTGTTGCTGACCTTCTGGTGGCCACACTTGTTATGCCCTGGGTTGTGTACTTAGAGGTAGGATTGTAGAAATACACACACACACACACACACACACACACACCCCATGTAAACACAGGCGTACTCTTTGTACATATTCGAAGAGACATATAGCCTGACATGACCTATGCAGCAGACATGCTCTTTTCTTTCTCTTTCTTAAGCCTTTTCCCTCTGTGTCTCAGAGTTTTAGAAAATGGAAAATTGCCACCTTAAAAGACAATTTATTTCAGAAAGCAGTTTAAAAAAACAACAAAAAAAAAAAAACAGCAATGGATCAGAATTTATGTGAAATAACATAGCAGTAAAATACTCTTGGTGAAAAGGGTTTGAGCCAAACAGTCACCCACAATAGTTATCTACAGGTCAGAGGCTCAAGGTGAAAACTAATGTGTTCACATCAGTCCTGCAGTGGATAAAAGCCTGTAACGCAGTCCTACTATGTGACAAAAGCAAAATGTCAGAGCAGTCCATTCAAACAAAGGTCGGATGTTAGTGAATATTTCTTCCAAATACTGGGATGTGTCATTTCGCATTCATTCCCGTAAAGGATTACTGCAGCTTCTCTTAATTAATTATGATACATCACTTAAATATGACACATCAGAATCGCATCTTTAAAAAGGAAACAGACTTGGTTCATGAAATCATGTGCATCCTGCCAAATCAATAGTGAGTGGGATGTGGTCTGTCTTTGAAAAATCTTTGCCCGTGTCTTATATCTATCTCCTTCATCCTGAGGATATTTCTGACCATTAGGCTTTAGGTCACGCTGTGTGATGTAGAAAAAAAAGCAATCTAAGACTGGAAGGACTCTAATCCCCCTGTGTTTCTCAGAGACTGTTGATTATTATCGCTCTAATCACTTTACAGTGCATCCACAGAATTTCATAGTGCGGCCCTGTGCGTATGCTCGTCCGGACTGCACAGCAGCACTTGTAAATGCAAGTAATCTTTCATCTGCTGGGAGTGCGCAAATTACTATACACATTTTTCCAAATAAACAAAAGAAAATGTTTGTGATCATTGCCAGTAACTATCAGAGTAAAGTTTGTTTATGCATAAAGCAGCCAACCTGCGTACGCTGTTTGTTTTTATCCGAATTATTTACTTGTTGTCTCTGTTGATTTGGCCAGCAGGATACGTGCAGTGGGAGCCTACATCAAAGCAGATCGCAAAAGTGGGAGCTGAATTGTAATCAGCAACGTATCAAAGCACCCAAATTACAGCATAAAACTTTCTCAATAAACTATTGCGTTTCATATCATAGCAGAAAAGTGAGTCTTTGATGTTGTAAAAGGGTTTAACTGAACAAGTGTGTGTTACTGTTTATGGATAACACATTTGGAGTGCGGCAAACGCTAAAACCCCTCAGAATCTTTCAGCAAATACAAGTCACAGCATGGTTTTGGACAAAAATGTGACTGTTGTGTTTCCTGTTCATCTATACTGGCGGATGTGTACAAACATAGCATCAGATTACAAATCACTCACTGAGTAGCTGATTGCTCTTGTTCCTGCTGATGCCCAACGTTTATTTCTGGGTCTCCAAATCATAAATTTAGTTTGACAAAATTATTCATTATTCGAATCCAAATTTAGATCTATATCATTATCTATTATTTATTTATTTATTTTTAAGTCTTGCTTACAGGCAAATTTTTCCACCATGTTTGGCGTTTGTTTCCTATTCAAACCGCATCTATTACAGTTATATGGAAAGAAAACCCATATAAGCAGTTTGGTGCCTTAAGAAACAGATTTTATCTGTTTTGTAACAATTTTATTCAGACTAATAACAGCAATTTGCAGAGAAAAGTCCTCTGTAGAATAATATGCTGTGAAGCAAGAACTGGCTGTTTGTCAAAGTCAAAAGGGATTACTACCCAGCATGTGTTTAGAGTGGGATGCTCATCTGATTTTGGCGCGTCCCTCCTAGGCTGTCAGGCCTCCTACTAATGTGAGATGGGATAAACTGCAGCTGTAGTAGTTGGACTGCTAGAAAGCCTTACAAACAAGAAATTATTTGGTACAAATGAATGTTATCATTTCTGACTGCTGCACAGTTCACATCATTTTGAAGTAAACACCAGGCAGTTTCATGATCTCTGGACTTGCGTGTTGAGTGAAGATGGCCTTATATGTTCAGAGCTCACAACAGCTGAATTTTGTTAGAGAGATTTTTTTTAATTATTCACCTCATGTTCTTCAGAACATCTTTCTTCCATCACAGACACTACCTAAAATGATGCATCGCTTCAGATGATTAAAAACAAACAAACGTGGCGGTTCTGGTTGGTGCTTCACAATAATATTGTTTGTCCTTTTTTTCCTTTTTCTTTTTGCGGCACTGTCCTTTCTTCAAGTCCTATTTTTCTGTAGCAATGTGTAGGCACTTACATTTTTTTTAATAGTGCCACTGACCATGGCCGTGGCTGAGTTCTTACCTCTTGCATTAACTCGCGTTAAGGATGTATCAGCGTGAACTACAGTGGGAACACAGTCACAGAGTGTGGGCAGGTTATTCAACTTGCCCTTTATTATTAAATGCTAAATTTGCATTAATTAGTGCAGTTTTCACTTTCTGCCAAGTGACTGATTTAGAAAGCATACGGAGGGAACATTTTATATAACCAGAAGTTGAGAGTTTGTTTAAAATCGAGGTGAATAAAAGTGCACCTTTTGGATGGTGGAAGGTACATGTGGGTGAAAAACTACTTTATACTTCATGGATCACAAATACTTTGGGTGAAAAATATTCATCATGCCAACAACCAATCCCGTTAGTCTGTTACCTTAGAGTGTGTAATTGGTTATTAGCTGCAGTGACCTGGTCAGAGTCATGAATTTAATGAAGGTGATGACTGGTGTTGCACTAAAACAGCAGGAACAAACACCTGTTTTAGCTGCTGAGGCAGCCAACACTGCAGCTTAAATCCTATTTAAGGCTTTATGAAGAATATGCTGTCAGGCCTCGAGGTTGACACACGTATAGGATTTCAGTTTGGAAACCAGAGAAAGATGATGGAGCAGGAAAAAAAATTAAACACGTGCAGATGTGTTTTTCATAACCTCATATGAGTGCTCAATAATGCTTTTACTTATTCCTGTGTTTACACAGTTTAGCTGCAGTAAAGCTCTGCATGATTACACTGATACTGCAATGTATGTGTGATTATTCACTTGTGTATTTATTATGTATTTGCCTATTTACTTAGTTTCTTTAAATGACCACACTGGCGCATGCACTCGGCCAGTTTATTAGGTACACAAGTTCAACTGCTCATTAATGCAAATAATCTAATGATCCAACCACATGGCAGCAACTCAATGTATTTAGGTATTGAGACATGATCAAGACAACTTGCTCAAGTTCAAACTGAGCATCAGAATGGAGAAAAAAGGTGATTTAAGCAACTTTAAATGTGGCTGTTGGTGCCAGCATTTCAGAAACTGCTTATCTACTGGGATTTCCCAATACAGCCATCTCTAGGATTTAGAGAGAATGGTCCACAAGAGAAAATATCCAGTGAGCGGCACTTATCTGGGTGAAAATACCTTGTCTAATACCAGAGGTCAGAATAGAATGGCCAGACTGATTCCAGCTGTTAGGAAGGCAACGGTATCTCAAACAGCCATTCGTTACTACCAAGGTATGCAGAAGATTGTTCTGATGAGTATCAATTTCTGCTGCGACATTCGGACGGTAGGGTCAGAGTCTGATGTAAACGGCTCAAAAGTATGGATCAATCCTGCCTTGTGTGAGCAGTTCAGGCTGGAGGTGGTGCTGTAATGGTGTAGGGGATATTGTCTCAGCTTACTTTGAGTTTCTTAGTATTAATTGAGCATCATATAACTGTCACAGCTGCTACCACAGCCACACTACCTGAGTACAGTTATGGTAAAAGACAGCATGTTTTCTTTCAAGTTTAAGGTTTTAAATTAGTTAAATGCAAACTTAGATGAAGTACAGCACATGACATATTATGCAGTGTCATTATTTATTTGATAAAAGCTAAGCCAATATGCAGAAGCAGTGTGTGGAAAACTAAGCACACACCATGATTCAGTACTGTAGCTTGTATAAACACTTTTAGCAGCAATAACTTGCAGTAATCATTTTCTGTGTGACTTTATCAGTCTCTCACATCATTGTGGACAGATGGCCCCATATTTGACTCTAGAATACTTTAGTATAGAGAGTTCATGGTTGGCTCAGTGACTGCGAGGTTCTCAGGACCTGTGGCTGCAAAACAAGACCCTTCCACAACCGTGCCTGACACTTGGCATTTATGCTGTGTTTGGTTTTCACCAAACATGGTGCTGTGCATTCTAGCCAAACATCCATTTTGTTCTTGTCTGTCCAAAGCATATTGTTCCAGAATCCTTGTGGTTTGTTCAGATGCAGCTTTGCAAACCCACGCCGTGCTGCCATGTTCTTTTTAGAGAGAACTCTTACAAATGAGGCATACTTGTTCAGTCTTTTTGTAATTGCACTGTCATGAACTTTTACATTTGACATGCTAACTGAACCCTGTAGAGTCTAAAATGTACCTCTTGTTTCTTTGTTTGGTTGTTTGGTTGATTGGTTGGTTGGTTGAGGTTGCAGTTTCTCTGAGCATTGCACAGTCTGACCTTCAGGTGAATCTGCTGGGATGTCCACTCCTGGGAAAACTGACAACTGTCTTTAATATTTTTCACTTGTAAAAAGTATTTTTCACTGTAGAATGATGGACTTGTGGTTGCTGATGGTTGTTTGGAAATGGCCTTATAACCCTTTCCACACTGATGGGCAGCAGCAATTGCTTCTTTGAGATCGCTGCTGAAGTCTTTCCTCCCTGAAATTATGATAGCGCACACCTGAATGCTCCAGACCAGCAAACTACCAAAACGTCTGCATCCATTTATATCCAACAGAAGAATTTATTTGTATTGAAAATAAGTGTATAAAAGACACTTGCAAGGAGTCACTTTGAAAAAAGAAAAGTTGCTATTGTCAAAACCAACTAAAGTTGGCCACAGATTCTCTTATGATCCTGATCTCAAAAATACAACTGTCTTGCAAGGCAGGCACTACAACTCCAAACATGCACAAACAGTATTTATTGTAAGAAAGGCGAGAAAAAAGCCATTACAGTGCTGTTCAAAAACATGCAGTCAATAAAACATGGATACTAATACTCCTCCAGCCTGCTGAGCAAAAACAGCATTTCTAAAAAAAGTGTCTTTTTCCTTCCTTTTAGTTATAAAAACATTAATAAAACAACATTATTTTGACACTTAGTGGAATGACTACATTTAAGTCCAAATCAACTGGTCCTCTCTCTGTTTGGCATGCTTCAGAATTTGTTTGCCAGACTAGGACTAGCAAATGATAGATCTCAAATAACACAATTATTTCTACTTTTTTCAGTTTCCCAGCATTGCAAATGGAATCCAAACCCTAATAGTTTCAGAATAATATGCGTAATGTGAATTAGAGATGAAGATTCACATTTATCAGGCTTGGCAAATCAGCACGACACAGCAATATTAACAAAAATGGCATGATGGGAGTAGAAAGTTTTGCTCATTATCTACTAATTTGTAAACACAGATGCATCAGACGCAGTCAGTTAATTTCAAAAATGAAGAGGAGGGCAGGATGGAAGGGAAACGGCTGCTTTGTTACAAATAAGCCCATCATATAAATGCACCAGTACAAGAGTACAGTTGTTTTTTTCAGAACCAAAAGAGTGTGTTGCTGATGCGGACCATTTTTAAAGTTGTCATCATTTTTATTCTTTTTCTGCCTTCATTGTTTAGCTGTTGCTGGAGGCATAATGCCATTGGGTTAATTCTCCATCCCCATTCTTGTGGGTGAAATATTTCAGAACAGATTGAGGAAATATCTTCAAATTTGGACTCAAAATTAAATGATTTGAATTAGGTGGACAAAAAGAAGAATTTCTAGTGTTTATTATGACAGAAATGTACACAAATATTTAAATAAAAAGATTTGATTACGTTTTAAGTTCAGAAAGATCAAAAGTCAACTTCACTATAACAGAAAAGTGCGAGGAACGTCAAAAACAGAAGGACAGATTGCCGTTACCTGGCAGGTGATCACTCCTAGCTTTGGCATCCATGTATTTGTTATGACTGGGTTGTTAAAAAAAAAAAAAAGCTGTTCAATGTCTACAAAATGTGTTTCTCTACATAGATTGAACAGACTCCTATTGCAGCCACAAGGACATGAAATAGCTTTCAGCTCTTGTAGGCCTTTTAAATTTTAACACTTAAATTTGTTCTGAGCTCCAGCACTGCTGAGGACTTGAAATTGTGCAGTTATGTTGGAGTAGTTGTGACTGACATAAAAATCGAGAACAAAAAAAAAAAAAAAAAAAAAAAATAGAGAAACAGTCAAAATGCATACACAGAACATTGTGGTGGTGTTCAGCCACGGTGAAGAGAAATGTCAAGAGTTAAAGCTTGGAAAATTGCAGAAAAGAGAAGAGGAGAGGTGAAAGCAGTTATTAGGGGATCAGACCACTGGGTTATAACTGTGTTGTAGACACCAGCAAGAACATGCAGCTCTGTAATGACAGGAGCTTAATTTTATGAAGACACAGCCTCAGGACAAAGATTAATCAGCTAGGCAAGAGTTGCCCCTCAACACACACACACACACACACACACACACACACACACACACACCTCCCTTACCCTTCAGAGAGCTGTGAATGGAAGCAGGCAAGCTGCAGTGTCAGACAAGGTGGGCGGCTTCAGACCTGTCACAACATCACTGATGCTGGTTTCATCATGGGCTTAGATCATACAGCTGAGAGCAACAGTGGCATTAATTTAAACAGGTTTCGATCGTGTATGTGATCAAATGCTTCCTAGAGCTAAAGAGCAGGATACATGATAAAGAATACTTGTCTCGCTAAGGAGGATGTCTATATGTTTTCAAAGTCTGTGGTGTCAGTGAAAAGACAGGATAATCTGTCAAATTTCAGCAAGTCAGTCGTAGCATTCTTCATAACAGGAAACTGACATATTATTTGGATTTTGTGTCTCTTGTAAAATGTTTGTGACAGCTCTATATTGCCTGCAAGTAATCTCTTCGTGTGATAGAACTCACACTTTTTTATACTCATTCATTCATAATTCATTTTAATGTCAGTCATTTTTTCCTCTCATGTTTCAGTTTTGTCCCTTTTCCTCACGCTTTGTGTTGCCAAGTTGGAAACGATAGCAGGAAACATTATTTCTGCCAAGAAGCTTCCATTGCTAGCGTATTGACTTTTTTTCTGTTGACTGTGGCAGTAAACTGTCACTTGTTGATGTTTTTCTCTTCTAGGTGGTGGGAGAGTGGCGCTTTAGCAAGATCCACTGTGACATCTTTGTCACTCTGGATGTGATGATGTGTACAGCCAGCATCCTCAATCTCTGTGCCATCAGCATTGATCGGTGAGTTTGCCACCTCGCAGATTGTTTAGTCCTGCCTGTTATGATTCCAGCATGGATTTCCAATGGAAATCTTTACCTTCTGAATAATAGAAAACAGAATTGGTTTCTTTTAAGTGTATGACCATCAAAGCACACACGGCTATTCACCGGCTAAACAAGATTTTTAAGCCATGAATTTCACACCACAGACCTTCATTTTCTGTTTATATGCAACACTTCTCCTGATTACTGGCCACCAGATGTTCAGGAGATAAATATGTAAGTACATCAATATAACATATTGGTGCAATTTTGGAAGGAGAGTAAAATCTAATTGCAAATTTGTGGATATCTGCACACTGTCAGCAGTAACATTGTCATAAACATGTGCCAGAGGTAAACAAACAAAAATATAATCAGATCAGTGAAAAATACTTCAGATTCAGTAAATAATTCCTGCAAAAGAAAATAAATTAAAAAAAAGACACTGCTTTAAAAAAATGTAAATGCTTTTATTGCTTTACTGCTTTAGTTTATATTTTTAAAAAAAAACATTTAAATCATAAATTATTTTGTTCACTAAACAGCACGTCATTTTTAACACCTGTTGCTGCTTCACAAACCATTGGAAGTCTGGAATACCATGAAGGGAAGAAATGAAGAGAAAAAAAATTGGGTTTTTTTTCTGAGCCCAATTCAGACAATGTCAGTGCGATGACTTCAGTATCAGCTGGTGCTATGGCTTTGTTGATAACTGTCTGCGCAACTTTTTTGGAATTGTTACTAATCTCTGTGTGCAAGGGACAAGGCTGAGAATCAATATTTAATGCCTGTGAGCTTCCGGCCCTCAGGCAGCCCTGCATAGAGCAGGCATGATTCTGTCATGGAAATTGCTGCATGGGCTCAGGAACACTTCCAGAAATCACTGTCTGTGCACACAGTTCACCGTGCCATCCACACATGCAGTTTAAAGCTGTATGATGCAAAAAGCAAGAGCATATGCGAATGTGATCCAGAAATGTCAGCGTCTTCTGTGGGACAATACTCATTTAAAATGGACTGAGGCAAAGTGGTCAGACATATCCAAATTTGAAATTCTTTTTGGAAAACATGGACATTGCATCTTCCAGACTAAAGAGGGCCATTATGAGTGCTCAGTGCATGATGCAAAAAATACAAAAAAAAAAAAAAAAAAAAGACCCCCATTTTTGAGCACCTAGACAAGGTTCCTCTCCCAAAAGTCCAGCAGTCTCCTCAGTTCCCAGATATTTATGGATTGTTAAAAGAATAGGGGCTGCTACACAGTGGTAAATGTGCCCCCATTCCAACTTTTTAGAGATGTGATGCTGCCATCAAATTCAAAATAATTTCTTATTACATCTAATAAATTATATATACAGGTGATTCAGCAAAGAGTGTGCTCTAGATAAAATAGGTGAAGATTACACTGAAATATGTCGTTATCCAGATAAATGGAGCTATACAGATTAACCAGCTAACAGAATTTATGGTTTTGTTAAATTGCCTGAATTTATTTAGTTATATTTAAAAAAATGTGTTTTTGCTGTAAAATAATGCTAAATTAACTTGAATATAGCACATAATAGATATAAATTTAGGTATGATGCAAATTAGCAACATTAGGCATAATAGGGTGTGATAGTAATTAACATACCTGAAATTTCAACGTTTTGACTATTTTATTTGTTACTATACAGAAATGATAAAAACAAATCTAATTGAAGTCATAGAAGCAGTTGTTCTTGGTTAGGTTAAAATTTGAACTTTGCACCGGCTCAGGTCATCACATCAGCCACCTGTGCTATGCAACTGGATTAGTACATTCTTGGCCTTGGTAACACTCATGTACATTGTACACTAAAGTCCTAGTAAACTGCTCCAATTCGAAGGTAGTCTTGTTTTATTTTTTCTCTTTTTTTGTGTGTTTGCAATATATTGTTCTACAATAGTATCCAAAAGATCAATATCAGCAAGTACTGTATGGCCAGTCTGATTTCCTCAGCATTGGGAAAAGGGGGAGTGTTATCACTGTAAAGGACCCTGGTTCAAATCCCCGTGCTGGCATCACTGTGAGCCAATGAGCAAGGCCCCCCCCCAGGCCGCTCCCCCGGCACCTCCCGCTACACACTCCATGTGTGATGGGTTAAATGCAGAGACTGAATGTATGTGAGAAATAAAGCTCTTTCTCTAAAAGCAGCTAAAGCAGATTTTTGTTGTTTCACCATCTTCTCTTTGTAGTGCTGGCTGGTTGCCTTCTTGCATCAGTAGCAGTTGCCATATGATGGCTGTTGGAATTTTCATCACTGCTGTTTTTGTTGTCTGTACTGTCATAATTGATGCAGACATCTGCAGAAACATCACCTGGTGATAATGGTGTGGGTCTGCATGCTTCATCAAGATCCTC
>JAVDPK010001330.1:69988-86661 GCA_034780415.1 Cichlasoma orientale | reverse complement strand
TCATTTTCATTTGTATGTTTGGTTGTTTTGTTTTTATTTTTGCTTTGTTCCCCCCCTCCCCCCTCACTATTTTACTGTCTTCTGGAATGTTACATAGTTGTTGCCTTTTGGTCCTTGCTGTGTCACGTGAGGACTATTTTCTTTTCATTTCTTTAATAATGACAAGGTTTCCTCATTGTTTTTGTTGTGTTTAGAAAAAGAGGGAAGAGACAAAAAAGGAAGGGGAAAAAAATGCTTTTCTCTTCTTCCTTTTTTTCCTTCTTATTGAAATGTTAAAATGTGTCTCTTCTCAATAAAAATATTTAAACAAAAAACACGTCCAGTTTTTAACCAATTATAACTGACAGCTGCATTTCCTTCACCCCTCCCAGCTACACGGCAGTTGCAATGCCAATGCTGTACAATACCCGCTACAGTTCCAGGAGAAGGGTCACAGTGATGATCTCTGTGGTTTGGGTACTGTCTTTCGCCATATCCTGTCCCCTGCTGTTTGGCCTAAATAACACAGGTAAGGGAGAGTACAGCACACACATGATCTACAGTCTGTGAATGAGAAATGCTTTTGTGATAGTGTGAGATGGAGCACTGGCACTCGTGTGCTTTGAAAGGGTACCAGATTTTTTATTGCTTGTCGCTTGGTACTGCACTCAAGCAGAATGTCTGTGTCGGTACCCAGTTATAGCTACAATATTGCAGAGCAAGTTTTCTGTAGAGCTATTCCTGCCAGTAAAGAACTGCTTCATACTAGTGCGTATCTGCCTGTAGTGATCCTTTCGCCTTTAGGTTGGTTATTCAAGGAACAGGGGCTTTGAGGGGGATTACTATTAAAGCAGTTTTGATTAAGTGCTTTGTGCGAGTCGCCACCTTGTTGCTGACCAACTCCAGTGGCCTGTCACTTTGAAGCTCCACTCATCCTTTTGAGTGCTTCAGTGTGATGCTGATTCAGCACAGACTCAACCCTTCAAAATAAACACTGACTGCAGATCGAGTTGGCATCGGCTGTGGGAAACATGAAAGAAGGAACTACAAAAACAAAACAAAAACAACTTAAGTTTAGGACAAAATGTATGTAATTAACATTAACAACTCATTTAAATTAACTTCTGGGTCCTTATGTATGTAACTGTGAGCAAAATCACTGCTAACCATCTATATTCAGTGGTAAAACATACTGATTGAACACTTAAGTTCTAGCTCATCGTGTGAACTAAACTTTAAAAACACTGGATGCTACATTTCTCTGGGAGCAGCTACTGAAGGCAGCGAAAGAAAACTCTGTAAAATCAGAGTTAAGTCTTCCTTAAATAGATTACTTGTTCTAGCCTTTAAGCCACAGTCAGTTTTCAGTGTGACAATAGGGTGGGCCCAACATGAAATACTGCAATTACAGCAATTTTAAATAAATTCCTTTTTTGCTTTTGATGTGTCCAAAGGCTGGAAATACAGGTCCAAAGACCCATCACTACAGTTTGTGATCTGGTGTGCAGGGAGTTTAAAAATGAGGGCAAATCCGTCTAGTAAATTATTAAATTCTAAACTTAACAAGCAACTGTTGCAGAGTCTAAAACTGGGCTGATATGATCTCTACATTTGGCACCACAGCTAGAAGGCATTCCATATGGGCAATGAGAAGTGGGTACAGTTTATGTGGGTGGAGGTGGGGTGGGGGAGCGCTGTGTGAATGACCTCCAAGTGAGGGGACTGTAGAAGTGATGACATTTTTGGATCCACTTGCAATCAAAAAGCAATTATTGGTTCAAGCAAATCTAAGGCTCCAGTTTTTCTGGTTTTTACAAAGTTTTAAAAGTGGCAAAGTGGAAATACAATAAAAAAAAAAAAACTACACACACACAAAGTTTTCTGTGGAACAGAATATGCAGTCTTTATTCCCCTTGTGCTTATCTCCACAGCTACTCGCGATGAGTCTCTCTGTGTGATCGCCAATCCAGCCTTTGTGGTATACTCCTCCATTGTGTCCTTTTATGTACCCTTTATCATTACTCTGCTCGTTTATGTCCAAATTTATGTGGTCCTGAGGAAGCGCAGAAAACGTGTCAACACAAAACCAAAGCAGCGTGTCTGTCAGGCTGCCGACCCTGATGTGGCCACCTCGCTAAAGGTGAGCTGCTTTAACTGGCTGATGTTTACAGCCAGCATTTTTATGGCTTCATTATGAAACCGGAATTCATTTGCACGTTTATTATACCAATGCTCCTTTATCTTTCTGGACTGTCTTAATATTTTAGAGTAATACATTTTGAGAAAAAAAAACAAAAAACATAACATAGGCATCCTTTGTCATTTGATTTTCTTTGCTTGTTTAGGAAATAGAAATCATTTTTCCCCCCAAACCAATTATTCTTTTTCACCATGAAAAGAAAAAACAGACGAAACGAGGACTGATTTTCTTTGAATACACAGTGGATCAAGATAAGGAGTTGAATTTAGCAAGACTGTCACTTTTAATCCAGAACACAAATTTGAATTAATTGACATATATCACTGTCAAAATCTGACATGCGACACTAATTGTGATGGCCCTCAAATGACCTTTTGCTTTTCTGGGTATTGATTTTCCTGTCATAGTACAACTTATTGAGGTCTATACAGGACGTAAGTAAAGCTCTTAGTCCAGTGCATTAAATTACTCGTGTTTATGCATGACTTCATGCTGTGGCTTTGGTCAATACATAGCAGCATATTGACATATAATTTTTATGGAGTAACAGCATAATTTTTCACTTCTAACCTTAATTGTCAAATTAATTTTAGTGAAATCATCTCAGTCAATTTATTACATGGTCAAGTTGATGGATTTGGTTTTCAGTACAGTCAAATGTAGCCTGTGTAGGAAGTGGGACCTGTTCCTCTCTGCTTTTGTCAGTTGCTTTGACATTGTACTCTCTCCTTGCCTGACACAGCTGTTTTCATTTCAGGATAAGTGCACTCATCCAGAGGATGTGAGGCTGTGCACTATGATTGTTAAAACTAATGGGAGTTTTCCCGTCAACAAGAAGAAAGTGGTGCGTATTCATTTTTGTTCTTTTGCTTACATTCTTTTCCCTAAAAGTTTAATTGATGAGAATTTTTTATTTTTTTAAAAAGTTTTTGCCCACAGAGATTTAGAAAGCTTGCCACCTTGAAGTTTTCTCCTGCTAGAAAAAAATAATTTTAAGACTCAATTAAAAATAAAAAAGGTTTATATTTATTACCTACTATTTTAAATGCCAGCTGTAAACAAAGGCAACCTATCTGAATCAGCCCTCATCAGTTATGACTTTGTTCAGATATTTATCAAAGACGTGGTCAATGTGGGAGAAGATTTGGAGCTGGATGAGTTGAACAACAGTGGAAGCAGCGTGAAACAGAAGCAGCACACACAAGGTGCTCTTGGAGACACTCCAGCCACGAGCCATCAGCTATTGATGCCTAACAAGGCCAGCGCTAGCCCAGTCTCGACACCTCCCACACCCCGCAAGGAGGGCCAGAAAGCAGAAAAGAACGGAGATCCTGCTAAGGAGACCCTGGGGGATCCAGCACCCATCGTAGCCAAAGCCTTCCAGACACAGGCCTTACCTAATGGCAAAACTCAGACTTCTGTGAAAACCCTGAGCAAGAGGAAGATCTCCCAGCAGAAGGAAAAAAAGGCTACTCAGATGTTAGCCATTGTACTTGGTAAGTTAGTCCTCTTATATTATTTTTATTTCTCCTTTGATTTAAAAAAAAAAATTACAATTCAAATAAATTCAAGCTAGATCAAATGCTGTTTTATGTGACTGTGTGCATGAAAGTTGAAGTGACACTGGAAAATTAAGCATTTCTACAACCAAATAAATGTTATCTTTGAACACGCAAAAGAGCATGTGGCATTCGCAGCATGAAAACACCGGGACGCTAACAAATCATCAGGACCAAATATGGATTTTTTCCAATTCCAATTTACCTCAAGGTATTTATGTAATGTAGATATGTTTTTTTTTCCCACTGCTCCATCATAGGTATTTGGCTGTCTTTACATTTTTTATTTTCATTTCAATCAATTTCTTTTCAGTAGAACCAAAAAAAAAAAGGAGTTTGGAAAACAAGTGAGGCAGTGATGCAACAAAAGGAAATTGTTCTGATACTTTAGACTCCAACTCCTCAGCAGGGCCACCCATATTTGGGCTTCATTTCCTCACTCTGTCTCTTGTTCTAATATCTAATTTTTTTTTTTTTTCCTCAGGTGTATTCATTATATGCTGGCTGCCGTTTTTCATCACACACATCTTGAACACCCACTGCACCAAGTGCAAGGTTCCTGCCGAGATGTATAACGCATTCACCTGGCTGGGCTATGTGAATAGTGCTGTAAATCCCATCATATACACCACCTTTAACGTTGAGTTCCGAAAGGCATTCATTAAGATCTTGCACTGCTGAGCTGCAACATCACTTATCTGATCAGACTGAGGGAGAAGTGGTGAATGAAAGCATATCCTGTGGCAAATACCTCATCCTGTTAAGGAAAATGCACCACATGGGGAAATTGCGATCTGGTCTTTTAACACTATGGAGTTGAGTGACTGGGGAGAAAAAAAACAACAACAAAAAAAAAACAAAAACTGGCTGTTTCGTCTTGAAAGGCGTCTTGGATCTATGTGTTAAATTTTGTGTGGAGTCCCGTTCTCCAAATCACTGAATGTAAAACAAGAAATGTCTGTAACAATTACCTGTTTTATGGAGGGAAAAAGTAACATGTCATTGTTGTGCTTGTCATGTACGGAGCCATCTGTGTATACCACACACATGCAAGTTGCTATTTACTGTATGTGCATTTTATGTTTTGATCATAGAACTTTTCTGCAAATAAAAATATCAAGTCAGTGTTCATTGCAGTGTTAAAATTGAAATATTTCACTGATTAGAAAGTGTCTGAAAGACAATATAATTTACTTGCTGTATGATGTGGCAATGCCAAAATCTGCATTTTAGCAATTTTATAAATAAATATCTATTATTATTACTACTGCTATTATTTTCTGTACATAGTTTTTCTTAATACATTTGTGATTATATGGCTGCAATGGAAATGTGATGCATGCTACATTGCTCCTCTACTTGAAATGCATGTTTAACAAAAAAAAAAAAAAATTGCAAAAGATCTCTAATAAATGAAATTAAGATGCGGTGTCAAGTGCCACATGAATATCAGCACTTACTGTGTGTATACAAATACACATAAATGACTTGTCATTATTCAAAAGCTTCTGTTATTCCTAGGACTGGTCTGCATTCTGAGTAATGTTGTTTACTGGAAGCAACACCGAGCTCTGCTGCAGTGGAGTTGTTCCATTGAAACTAATGACTGGTATGTGGACTTTGCAGCTTCCAGGTATAATCATGCGGATGTGTGCAACCCAACCCCTGCAGCCACTCCCTGGGGGCTTTGCTGAGCAAGAATGAGGTGAAACTGAAATAATAGCTACCGCAATACATCTAATGCATCTACAGTGTTTGGAGTGATGATCCTGTTTATATACACGCTGCTCAAAAAAATTCAAGGAACACTTTGAAAGCACATCACGTCTCAATATGGAGGGGAAAAAAAGTCATGCTGGATATCTGTACTAATATGGACTGGGGGAATGTGTTAGGAATGAAAGGATGCAACATCATTTGATGGAAATGAAAATCATCAACCTACTGTACAAAGGGCTGAATTCAAAAACACCCCAAATAAAAAAAAAATCAAAGTGAAAAAATTATGTGGCAGGCTGTTCCATTTTGCCTCAATTTAATTGCAGCAACTCAAAATGGTAGTAGTTTATATTTCCCTCAAGTGCTTGTATGCATGCCTGACAATGTCGGGGCATGCTCCAAATGAGATCAAGGATGGTGTACTGAAGGATCTTCTCCCAGATCTGGACCAGGGCATCACTGAGCTCCTGGACAGTCTGATGTGAAACCTGCTGTCGGATAGACCGAAAAAATAAAGGTGTTCTATTGGACTTTGATCAGCGTGGGAGCAAGTCAGTGGTATGAATTCTAATTCCTTCATCCTCCAGGAACTGCCCGCATATTCTCACCACATGAGGCCGGGCATTGTCGTGCACCAGGAGGAACCCAGGACCTACCACACGAGCGTAGGATCTGATCTAAGGATTTCATTCTGATACCTAAAGGCAGTCAGGATGATGTTGCCTAGCATGTAGAGGTCTGTGTGTCCCTCCATGGATATGCCTCCACAGACTATCACTGACCCACCACCAAGCCGGTCATGTTACAGGAAGCACCACGGCTTCTCCAGACCCTTTCACGTCTGTCAAATGTGCTCAGGGTGAACCTGCTCTCAGTGAAAAGCACAGTGCGCCAGTTCTGGTATTTTATGGCAAATGCAAATTGGGCTCCATGGTGCTGGGCAGTGAGCACAGGGCCCACCGGCCAATCTCCTGAAGTCTGTGTGATTGTTTGGTGATGGGACATTCACATTAGTGGCCTGATGGAGGTCATTGTGTGGCTCTGGCAGCATTCATCCTGTTCCTCCTTGCACAAATGAGTAGATAACGGTCCTGCTGATGAGTTAAGGACCTTCTACGGTCCTGCTCAGCTCTCCTAGAGTAACTGCATGTCTGCTTGAATCTCCTCCATGCTCGAGACTGTGCTGGGAGACACAGCAAACCTTCTGGCAGTGGCATATACCACCTGTGCAACCTCTGTAGGGTCCAGGTATCGCCTCATACTACCAGTAGTGACACTGACAGTAGCCAACTGTAAAACTAGAAAAGAACTCAGAAAAGATGAAGAGGAAAAACTGTCAGTGGCCTCCACCTGTAAAACCATTCCTTTTTTGGGGGTCGTTTCATTGTTGGCCCTCTAGTGCACCTGTTGTTAATTTCATTAACACCAAAGCAGCTGAAAATGATTAATAACCCCCTCTGCTACTTAACTGACCAGATCAATAACCCAGAAGTTTGACTTGATCCTATACTCTGATTAAAAAGTGTTC
The DNA here is from genome assembly GCA_034780415.1 of Cichlasoma orientale. Lineage (NCBI taxonomy): Eukaryota > Metazoa > Chordata > Actinopteri > Cichliformes > Cichlidae > Cichlasoma > Cichlasoma orientale. The sequence goes on along the minus strand of JAVDPK010001330.1, from coordinate 79,676 downwards.
CTTTAAATTTCTTGAGCAGTCCACACACATACACAGAGGTACCAAATTGACTCAGCTGTATGCCGCTGATTAAATAGCCTCAGTCCCAATGAAGAGGCGGGAAAAGGGAGTTCAAATCTGATAAGATCAAAAGCCTAAACTGGGAAGCTACAACACTGCAGCTTCTGCTGTCACAATAACTACTGACTGAATTTATTAATTACTATTGTACTTTATTCTTTTGATTGTTGTAATTCATGTTTATTTATTTAACACACTCCCGAGCCAGTTTGATACCTCTGTACGTCTGGTACCAAAAAAATAATAATAATAATTTGGAATTCTTTTTTTTTCTCCTCTCTTTCTTTAAACAGAATATTTGTGAGAACCATGGTTGGCCACTGACCCATGGTATCTATGTGTGAAAAACTGAGAAGTGGAAATAAACATTTCAAATAAAGCTCTGTGTGTGGTGTGCATGGGTAAAGGAGTAAGAATACAGTGTCAGCGGATGGATGGCACCATGTCTTGGTCAAGCAGGGGATAAATCCTTTGATGTGGCTGTGAAGTGCAGTCTTTGCTCTCATGAGTAGCCGACATCAGTTACACTTTTGTTCAAGCTTAACATCGGGTCTTTGTTATGACCAAAGTCAGCCCAAAGACAGTCTAGCATTACATCATTTTAGGGGGAAAAAAAAAAAACCACAACAACAAGGGCATGAGCCAGAAACAACCACAACATATTAAAGTTATTCTACTGCTGTTAACAATCCCCAAGTCTGACTAAGGCAACAGAATGAAAAATACTTCCTTTTCAAGGCAATTCATCACTTGTGTCGAATGCTGCAGTTGCACCTTGAATACTCAATACTCTGGAAATGCAGCTTTCACCTGCTTTTGTTGTCATGTCATCTCAGAAGACTAAACCTTTTCTTGGGATGTATATAAATCGGCTGCAGTGTGGAAGGCAGTGATTTTTCATACTTGATTTTATTCTTAAGAGTTGATATTTAACTGCATACTGTACTGGCTTTAAATCAATAAATTGCCAGTTAAAATGATAGTTATACATGCGTCTCTTATCTGTATCATAAAAAAATCTAAACCCAATATCTGAAGAAGAAATTGACACAAAACTAAAGCATTGGGTAATAAATGCTAGCCATTTAACTCCAAATACCCAGTGGTTTGGTTTTTTTTTTTTTGGTTTTTTTTTAATGTTTTTAAAATCCTTTAGCACCTGCACAGGTAATGCGGCTAACATTCATATGCCCACAGGACAAAGCTACATGGCAAATGCACTGCTTTTCGATTGTGAACCAGCAAACAAGTGCTAGGTGTGGTTCACTGTCCTTTTTTTGCCTTCTGGGCTTCACTGCCAGATTAAACTCAGCTGACTTCTCTATTAGCCCTCTCTTTTCTAAAGAGCATAATAAGGATCATTTATATTTTGTAACGGTAGTCCTTAGCAGTCACTCAGTGGTACTTGTCTTTTATTTACTGGTCTATCATAACCACCAGCAACAACACACACAGAATATAAACTGTTGCAAAATCGTGATTGCCGCTCCAGATTTTCTCGTTATATTTTCTTGTTTCTCCATCACACAAGAGCAGAATCAGTAAAGAGGGTGTTTCGTCAGTTTCACCGAATTCCTTCAGGCAGCAGCTAAATTATGTCATATACTTGGTGACACACCTTAATGGACTTGTACCATGTCTTGGGACATTTGGATTTTTTTTACCCCCTGAGCAAAGTTGTTATAAAAGAGCGGTGACCTACAGTATGGCATAGGCTTGCTGTTGTGTGTCGTCTGCTTATGGGCTAAAGTTTAGAGTTATGTTTGTGTATTTTTTTTTTTTTTTTTTTTAGCTAAATGTGGATCTTCTGTATTCCCATAATAAAATCTGTTGGGGGTACTTCTTATACATACTGGAGAAACAATCCAGTACGCCTGACATGCTCTGTGTGGGGACACTGGTTTTATCTTTAAAAATTCTACTGAATCATTTTAATTTTATAATATTTTATAAAAGGTTAATTCTCGCTTTTCACTGACCCAAAATCATACAGTACATGCAGCTACTGGAACAAGCCTTTAGTCTAAAGCCCTGAAGCACTCATTTATTTTTAATTTTTATTTAGTTTGGCTGTTTACAAATGTGTAAGTTTTAACCATCATCCACCACTTGTGTCCCCTCTGAATGCACAAAACTTACTTTGTTCTAGTGGATTTTTTTTTTCTTGTAAAATATATCTGACTGTTGAATTAATATTCTCATTGTATTTTTGTTTTATGGTTTTGTTTTGGAGCCTAAGGATAGCCTCTTTCACTTACACAGAGCTCCTTTGAAGGCCCCTTGTGGGTTCTTTATGAAGAAATAATACAGAAACACACCACACCTCTCCATGAAACAGCTTTTGAGGGAATTGCCTGTAAAAAATAGGGGTGTCGTGATCAGTGTGTAGATTGCAGGAATGGAGAAACCAAATGCAAAACACTGCGGGCAGAATTTGAAACAAAAAGCGAGGTTTTATTGTGGCTGATCAAAGTTTCAAACAAGATATTAACGTCCAAATAAAATCATAATCCAAAGAACTAGGACATAGTAAACACACAGGAGGCTGGTATGGTAACAGACACTGAGGGAAGCTCAGCTGTTAATTAACTTCAGCACTCCCAAATACGTATATATTTAATATACCACAGCAGTAAGAAATAACAGACGCGTTTTAGCCTTTGGCATTTGAAAGCCATTTGTTGAGCTACTGAGGGTACCATGACAAAGGAAAAAGGGAAGACTGTTCAAAACAAGATACGTGAGCAAGCTAGTTATCAGGAAATAAACTACAACACAAAGACACACTGAAACATGAATGAAGTAACTTGGAGGGAGAACAGAGATAAGACAGAGGAAGGAATAATTAGGAAAACTGGCAAAATAAAGTCCAAGAAATTACAGCTACTACTAGAATAGTAAGTCATAACCAGGCATACACGACTCCACAAAAACAAGACAGAAACTTAAATAATCCAACTCACAAAGATAACACGGAAATATTGATTAAATCATCAACCTAAAACACGGGATTGCTAAATGGAAATGTCTCACTAGCAAAATGTCTCACTAGCGTGCGAAAGGACTACCTAGGCATAAAATGTCAAATATAACCAACATGGTGGAGGAGATGAGGGCAGCCCTGCAGAAGCTGGAGTCCAGAGTGGCTGTGCTGGAGAAGAGCCCTGCATCAGTGGCCATCCCTGCTGCAAAGCAGTTTTAATTTTGACAGCAAATTTAGTTTTAGTCATAATTTAGTCATTGAATAGTTTTAGTCTAGGTTTAGTCAACTAATTAGCATAAGATTTTAGTCGACTAAATTTAAAGGGTGTAAAATTTAAATGCTTTTTCTTCAGTTCCCTTGATTTTGTCATATACACACGAAATTAAACATTATTAAAAGTTATGGAATAATATTAATATTAGTGTTTCACCTGCTTCCCACAAACCTGATCATTAGCACCTTACTGAGATAATACGAGCCTTTTACAGGAGGACACGCTCTGAAAGGTACAGGGCAGTGTTCAGGACTAAGATTATGGGACCTTGTTTTGGCACCAAGGTAAAATATAGAAATGGTGACAGTGTCCAAACATATATGGGACTAGCAAAATACCTTTTAAATCTGTGTTGGATTTGTGGTGTATATTTATGCAAGTAAAATACTGTTACATAATTGGTGATTTTCTCTAAAAACAAACGCTAAACTGGGAAAAACACTTTACCCTGCATGACATTAAAATGCTCACCTTTGCATGGAGATCTGGCTGACTGGCTTACAGATGTCGTTTAAGATTTGTTGTGTTTTTTTAAACTATGATGAAAATATTTCGTCAACAAAATTAACACTGCTGCAAAGTCATCCTCACACACGGGAGACCAGCAGCTGGTTTCACTCATGAAGAGCCTGGAGCTGGAGAACCAGATTCTTCACAAAGTGGTGCAGAAGCTGGAGTCCAGAGTGGCTGTGCTGGAGAAGAGCTCTGCACCAGCAGCCATCCCTGCTGCAAAGGCTGCCCCAGACAAACCGAAAACGGCGGGAAATGGTGGTGCCAAGTCATCCATCCCTGGGATAAGATTATGCCGGTGACGCCCAACGGCAGCGGCTGCAGACATCCATCTCCCTTAGATGTTCTGAACGAAGTAAAATATTGTTACATAATTGCCATATATCTGAACTGAGAATTTTCAAAATTCACTGGAGACTATTAAACAGTGAAGCTGCGATGCAAGATTAACATAAAATCATACACACTGACAGACTCAGGAACGAGACAGCCACAAATATAGGCATCTTAAATGGGTATTCCTCACAATGAAATCTTTTTCCATTCATTCTTTTGTCATTTTATGAACAACTATGGTTTTGATCCCCCTTTTCTACTGTTGCTGTAGGGCCCCACCAGGTCTCTGATTAAATTTCTGATTATATCAGGGGGGGAAATGTCTTAATGTTGGACAGCCCATCCCCAGTTCCATTCCTTCTCTACTCCCTTAGGGCTCCAGTTCAAGAATTACTGATATGCTGAAGCACCATTGTACCTAGTCTTACTCAGCACAGGTACATAGAGTAGGAAGAATAGATCCACACACCCCCTCCAGTCCTGGTCAGTCTTTTCAGTACTGCATTTAACATGTCACATGACCAAGCAGTAAATTCGATTTGGATTTAAAGGTGGTTAAAGATATGGTTTATACAACATTTATTTTGCAATAAATCAGTGATAAACTGAATAAGACTGACAGTCAGCTGTGCATTAAGTGCAATGCTGTACCATGGAGTGTCTGAAGAGAGTATCTTCATGTCCGTTTCCCCCACTTTTCCTTCTTCAATCTCCAGTGTGTGTTTTCCCTCATCACCTCTGTACATTTTCTCTCTCTGCAGAAATGAATGACACGTGCAAAAAAAAAATCCCCAGTAATTGGAAAAGTAGGATTCAGACATAACTGTTGTTGTGAAGACTAACAATAAGGAAGATTGTAAATGGCTGAATAATGATAGAGTTCCTACATTATTAAAATCTCCTAATACCCACAAAATGAGTCCTGTGGAGTGATTCCTGCTGACCTATGAACCATTAATAGCTGTTACAAGGAGTGAAAATGAATTAAAGGACTCAGATACGGTACCAGAAACGAACAGTCTAAAAATCCATTGTTCATCCAGGTATTTTTATTTACAAACGCCACACGCGTTAAACACTCAACAGGGGCTGAACAGTAATCTTCTGGCAGAGAAACAAAGGTCACAAGCCAGTCATTCAGATAGGCACCGGGCAGTGACTAAGAGAAGCTGGAGTGAGCCTGAGAAGAAAAGGAAAGGAACTTAGCAGTTGACTAGGAAGCCGGGAAATTACTGAGGACAAAAACTTGCAAGTGATCTTACTCCACGGGTCCAGGAATCCCAGTCTACACAGGACCTAACCAGTTAGCGTGTGAAGAGGATTTCCACAGTTCCGGGGTGAAGGAGGGCAGGCAGATGGTGGCTGAGGCTGGTGCACAAGTCCAATCCTACTTGGAGAGAGGAGGCACAAAACAAGAGGAGTACAAAACGAGATGAAACCAGGATGCAGAAACTCAAAACACCGCTTGACTGGTTACCACAGGTGAGTAGCAGATCCCCAGGCGAGGAGTCAAGGATCCCACTGGTCCTTATATACACACACACACACACACACACACACACACACCGAATTCTTGATGAGCCACAGGTGTAACAGCCAGCCGAACAGGAAAACTCCACCCAAAGGGGAGGAGAGCCAACAGTTCCAAACACCCCACACATACCATGACAATAGCATTTATTCTCTGCTTAGGCCTCAAAGGCAATGTGCGTACTGAGAAAAAGTGGTACAGAATACCTTCCGGGAAAGTTAAACAATCCTGCTAGAGATATAAAGATGAAGTGTAAACATGTGTAATTTTATACAGAGCACAAAGATAGTTTCTTGTGCATATATTTGTTGTAGCTTTAGCCTAAATGGAATAGAACAGAATGCCTTTATTGTCATTATACAGAATGTACAATGAGATTGGACGGCCACTCCTGTTCAGTGCCATGCTGTAGAAGCATGCATTAGCATAAACCAAGCATTACCATAGTGGACAGGCTGACACACAGTTAAAGGGTGATAAGAGTGTTTTGAATTCGGCCCAGCCACAGGAAGGCCACAAGCCAGTGTACCCCTAGTGCAGGTACTAAGCCTGGACAAATGGGGATGGTTACATCAGGAAGAGCATCTGGTATAAAATCTTTCCCAAATCAAACAAACAGATCATGAAGAATGAGATTTGCATACCGGGTCGATCAGGGCCATCTTTGGTACTGTTGGCCAATAGGGTGTTGGTGGAAACTGTGCTGTCCGTGTTGACCGAAGACAAAGGAAGAGGAAAGGGGGGGAAGGGGTGCTCAGAGGCAGCAAGAGAAAGGGGTGTGGAGGTAAGAGGAGGGACTTCACATGTAGAGAGACTATGACTGGTAAAGGGAGAGATTTACAGTAGCTGCTATGATTGAGAAAAGGAAGGTAGATGTATGGTGTATGCAGGAGACCAGGTGGAAGGGAAGCAAAGCCAAGTGCATTGGAGGTGGTTTCAATATGTTCTACAATGATGTCAATAGGAAGAGAAATGGAGTTGGGGTAATTTTTTTTAAACCTTTATTTTACCAGGTAAAATGTTTAAGAACCAGTTCTCATTTACAAACATGACCTCTTGAAGGATAAGTATGTGAATAGAGCTGTGGAGGTGAAGAGTGTGACTGGGTCATGAATGAATGAATGAATGAATGAATGAAGTCAGTGCCTTTGCTCTCTATGTCAGTGCTATGTATTTGGTGTATCCTCTGGACAGAGGAATGAAGACAATAAGACTTGGTGGTGGAATGAGGACGTATAGGAAAGTATTCAAAGGAAGAGGTTAGCAAAGAAAAAGTGGGATGGTCAGGGAGATGAAAGAGAGGAGTACTGCCAGGCTAGGTGTCTGGCAATGAGAGGTGGCAATGAGAGGTGACAAAGAAAAAGGCTTATAGGAAGTTGTGTGCGATGCTGGACACTAAGGAAGGAGAAAAGAACTTGTATCAATTTGCTAGGCAGAAAGATCAAGCGTCAAATGATGTGCAGCAGGTTAGGGTGATTAAGGAGAGAGAAGAAATGTACTAACGAGTGAAGAGAGTGTGTTAAGATGGAAGGAGTACTTTGATGAATGAAGAAAATGGGAGAGACAGATAGGGGACAATTATTGAATCAGGAAGGGCAGAGCATTAGTAAGGAGGAGGAGGTGAAGGTAGCCATGAAGAGTGGAAAGGCAGTTGAGCTAGATGACACAGCTGTTGAAGTATGGAGATGTTTAGGAGAGAGGGTAGTGGACTTTTAGATGAGATTGCTTAACACAAGTCTTGAGAGTGCAAGAATGCCTGAGAATGGAGAAGAGAGACTGGTACCAATGATCAAGAACAAGGATGATGTGCAGAGCTGTAGCAGCTACAGAGGGATAAAGTCAATGAGCCATACCATGAAGCTATGGGAAAGAGTTGTTGAAGCTAGGTTAAGAAGACTTCTGAAGATCAGCGAGGGATCAACTCTGAGCTCCTTCGTGTTTGCAGTGGTGATGGACAGATTGAAAGATTAGATCAGGCAGGAGTCCGTGGACTGCGATGTTTGCAGATGACCTTGTGATCTGTAGTGAGATTCAGGAGCAGGTGGAAGAGAGCCTGGAGAGGTGGAGGTATGCTCTGGAGAGAAGAAGAAGAATGGAAGTCAGTAGAAGCAGAACAGAATGTGTGAATGTGAAGAGGGAGCCATGTGGAAAGGTGAAGAGTAAAACTAGTGAAGGGGAATGAGTTTAAACACCTGGGGTCAGTGGACTGTGTTTAAGACTGCAACAGTAATTATTGCATGAAGACTATCTTTAAGGTTGTCAGGCTAGCTTACAGGTTTGGTAGATAGACGGAGAAAAGATATTTCAAATAGTGGCTGCAATGTTGGGCGGGGGGGATAAAAATCTAGCTGATACGGTTTTCATTGTTACCTTGCATTTCAGGGCAGGCGACATAGGATTGTGGGTATTGTGCTTTCTAAATATTTAGTTATTTGGTCACTGTGGTTTGGCTACAATTAGTACGATCATGTTTGCATCGAGACCGTACTTTGATTGTAATTAATGAAAGCGGGGGTGGGGGGGTGGGGGGTGTCATTGGCTGTACTAAAGGACACATACTAAAATAGGGTTCGTGCTGCTCTGATTTTTGAGTAGTAAAAATGAGCAGCTCTGCAATAACAGGCTATTCAGATACAGGAATACACTGGTCCCATCAAGAGATTAAGAATGTGTGTCTGAGGGTGAACTCAAGCACAACCACATATGCCAGTGATTATTGCATGACAAGGTAAATGTGAACTTGATGATCCTTTAGCAATTAAAGAGTTAAAATTTCTTTGAGGCAGTATCTTTTGAAATTTTAGTTTAAAGTTTCAAGTGGATGACTAAAAACACAAGATGGAGTGTTTCACAACAGATCCTCTGTGACCCACTGGTGAATTCCTTGCAGTAGTCCCTCCTTCAGCCATTGATATCAGTGGTTTCATATTTGGGTTCAGCAGTTTAGTTGGGTGCCAGCTTTTTGCCACCAGCAGCAGTGTTTTTTGATGGAAATGTGTGGAACTGGTTCTTAATTGGGTACTGGCAAAAGGGTCTGAGGTTTTTCTATTTGCCTATTCTATCAGGAAATTTCCTGTGCTCTCCTGCGGATAATCTTCCAAGTCTGATATATAAAAAAAAAAAGAAAAAAAAAAAAGAAGTTGATCCAAATTGCATAAGACTGAGGTAGGTGGAGGTCTCTCCTTCTGATGACCCAGATAAATGTATTATGCAAGGCCGACTCAAAAATCCAGTCACTAAATAATCCGGTAAAGTTGTTGGGTCATTTGACTGATAAGAATTGTCTAGTCTCATTTTGACATTTGTATCTTTTTCTTTATCTTTGATGTCAATTTTATAGGTTCTCAAAACAAGAGATACAATTTATATTGGAACACAGCACTGCAGACACCGTTTGTTGTATATCAGCATCCCTATATGTATTATTGAGCAAACCAGATCAGACCTCTAGATCAGACCTCTAGACTTTGCATACATCTATTCTCTTTATTCTGTCCTTGTCATAAGTATAGTGGAGATTAGGACCCAAATGCAGACACTCAGGAGGGCAGAGATAAAAGGTGAACAGTTTTATTTTGGCAGATGGAAAAACAGATATAAAAAGGTACAGAAGGGAAACTGAAAACTCTAAATTTACTGAGAACACAGGCTAGGGACTAGTGGAACTGGGAGACCATGAGGAAAGGTGAATTGAGCCTCTCAAATAAAATAAAGGGAGACTGAGACAATAAATACACAGAAGGGTAGTTAGGGTAATTGGAGACAGCTGGGAAGAATGAAACACAGCTGAACTGAATCACAGCAGAGGAGACACAGGAAGCAAAACCATAGGTATATATACACATAGATGCCGCATTGAGCGCTGACTCGTATGCCTACATCGCTGCCATATTGGAGGGGGCAAAAGCGGCCAACATGAGAGATGCTGCACTCTGGTGCTGTGCGGAGTTTTTCGAACCAATTTACGGTCAAAACGGGATCACATGGGATTACC
>JAVDPK010001330.1:41167-69592 GCA_034780415.1 Cichlasoma orientale | reverse complement strand
GCGCTTTATGAAGTTCAGTCCATTCACTTGTATTAGTTCACAGCGCAGCTTTGCCTCCTCCAATATGGCGGACACACTGTTACGTCGCATCAGCGGGCCGAACCAGTCAACGAGGCATCTATGTATATATATCTATGAGTAAAACTACCAGCAAAGCCCGATGGGACACAGACTATCAAAGTAAAACAGGAAGTGTGATGACTGAACGGAGAAGACACGAATAAATTTAACACAGGGGAGTTGACACATGAGGAAGGAAGTAGCAGCAGCAAGTCGTGCCATGTGCTCTCATGTCAGTTGCACTGTGGTTCACAAAACTACTGAGAGAAGGACACTCCCCATTTGACACAATTGCTTCGCTCAACATATTCACATTTGTAACACAAAAACAGGACTGTGTACCAAAAACAAATTTCTACTGTCCTTCTGGTACAAGTACAGCCACCTTTATAATGTGCCTCAGAAGCACTTTTACAGTTCCATCTTTCACCGTTTCTATTTCAGCTTTGCTGAAATGTGTTGACATGTTTGATGGACCAATCATTTTTGTGCATTTGGGTGTCTTTACAGTAAGTAAACAATCATAATCAACATCTCCAACACTGACGTTTGGCTTCTCATCTTCGTCCCTTTTCTTTGACTCTGGAAAGCGACAAAGTATTCTCTCCTCCGATGTTTCCACAAAGCATCTGCAAGATTCAGTACTTGCTTCCACTGTTTTGTGTACAGTTCAGCTGGGACAAAGTCAAACAACTTTTCTAGTACAACAAATATGAGCAAACACACAAACTGTCAGTGTGCAGTTTGTCACACAGTGTGTCTGCTAACTAAAAAGGTGCAGCTGCTGTATTTCCCAGGGAGAGAAAAGAATGGAGGTAGCTCTTTCTCCATCTCCGAGTTAAGTTAAGACAGACAGGGCAGGAGAGGAAGAAGAGAGGCTATATTTAAATGTGAAGAATGCTCAGTGTATATTTGATAAACTGGAAATTTAAAGCTTATATGTAATGTCCTCTTTTTTTAAATCAGATATTGGATCTGTATATGATGTGAAGTTTTTCATATTGTGAAACACCTTGCAAAACAAACTGAGGTACACTAATTTTTGCGAGATTCAAAAGGTTGCATCAAGATACTCATATACATGTTAGCTTGTCATACTGTGGTAAGTTTACAGTAAAGGCAGGGTACACCCTATACAGGTTGGCAGCCTGTCGCAGGGCTAACACAGAGACAAACATTCACTCATATTCACACCTATGGGCATTTTAGAATCACCCCACCCCAAGTGTATGTCTTTGGACTGTGGGAGGAAACCAGCGTATACCCAGAGAAAACCCACGCAGACACGGGGAGAACATGCGAACTCCACACATCCTTCTTGCTGTGAGGCAACAGTGCTAACCACCGCGCCACCATGCTGCCCGCCAGCTTATCTAAGCTTTCATTAAAAATATGTACCTTGAGAATGCTGGAGTGCAGTTTAAAAAGTAGTGTTAGGTCATTTTTAGACTCCTTAAGCACCATTTTTTTTGGGGGGGACATGGATTGAAAAATGACCCACAGCCATTGTGCAGGGCATGTGTTTTCAGAGCGCTGACATTTGACAGCTTATGGGCTGTCCCCAGGCAGGCATCACCCACAGTGACCCATCCTAGATCTAGCCATTGTGCATAAGGCACACTGTGAGGGCCATTGATTTGTTCCCTCACCTTGTAAACCCACAGGATATCTCTACCCAAGGGCAGGAGGATGGGAGCATTTGGATCTTCAGGGGGAATTATATCCGCAACTCGCTGCAAGCGGGGGTGACGTCATGCCATTACAGGAGATGGGATCTCTTTCCTGTCATCAGGAATCATGCCACATTCAATCAGATTTGGAAGTGGAGGTTTGAAGCTTTTCTTCCCATAGTTTATTACCCCAGAGTATGTGTTAAGTGTGTATAGGTTTGGAGAGATCATGATGTTGAAAAAGGCCAAAATAAATAAATAAATAAAAAAAATAAAAAAAGGGGGATTTTGCACGTGATTTTCTGGGAAGTCAAATTATTCATGCCTGCACTTCACATTTCCCTCCGTATGAGGCATTTTGTGATGTGTACATTGAGGTTTGGATGACAGCTCTCTTTGGGGATAAAATTGTGGCAGAGGTAATCCAGAGGCATTCATTCCACTTCTGCCTCAGCTCGTGCCTTGATTGCTGAGAGACTGGCTGAGGAAACCTTACTTAACTGCCTGGATGAACGGGAAAAACCTGCCTGGGCATTAGCCCTCCTTCTCATCTTGATACTGGGAAGCTAGCTGGTACCGTTTGCCTGACCGTAGACTCATCGTTACTGTGTATTGTCTTGTTCAGTTGTGCCCGCTGTGCTTTTGTCCTTTCACTATTCTGTCCTTGCAGTGAGTTTTCATCTTCAAAGCTAGACCGGATAGCTTTTCACTATAAGCTTTCCAAATTAAAACAAGGCATAACTTTCCTTGACTTTGCTGAAGCTTCTCAAGTACTTATCCTCCTTTTGTAAAAGAACAAATAGTTTCCAAGGCAACTATGTAAAAAGGAGTAATCCACAGTAGAATAAACTAGTCACACGTGTGTTCTGCCATGCCTGACTTCAACTGACTGCACCTAATGCCAGAAGGTGGCACGGCGGTTCTCATACTGAGAGCAGAAGAACACTCTTCCCCTTTCCAGTATGAGGGATTGTGCTAATCAGGTGGGAGCAGCAAAATGTGTAAGCCCCTGTACAGATAGGCCTGAGACATTGTAGCTTTCATAACATACTTGTCTGTTGTGTCAGGGTTAGAAGGATGTGCAGTGTATTTAGAATAGAGTACATTCACGGAACCCAAGCGCTTTTTGGCCGTGCTGCATGGGGCAATCTGACTGCAAATATACTACTTAAATGTGAGTTTTCCCTTGTAGTCTATTTTGACAAGAACTCACTGACAGTGTTAGATTCAATACAGGATTCAAATCGATATCTTACACAGTAGTGATGTGCATTTCTTCAGCTTTTCATTTTTAGGCATTCGCTGTGTAAAAGGTTGTGAGAATGCCCTTACTGATGCTGTCACGTACATACACTTCCCTCATCACAGCTTGATTCTTCTTGGTACCAAAGACACTGAGATTGGATAGAGTGGGTGGTCTGAATGGCAAATGGCCTGTTATGGTAATAGACTGAAGTTATTGAAAAGCCCTAAGTTTTTTGTTTAATACATTTTCCATTGCTTGAGTTTTGAATTTGATGGGAGCAGCACATCAAAAAAAAAAAAAAAAAAAGTTGGGGCAGGGGCCGCAAAAGTCTGGAAAAGTAAATTGTACTCAAAAGAAACCTGCTGGAGGAACATTTTGCAACTAATTAGGTTAAATGGAAACAGGTGGTCGGGTATTTAAAAAAAAAAAAGTATGAGAGGCAGGGTTTCTCAGAATGGAAGATGGTCAGAATATATTGTGAAGGCTTTTAATATCTTATTATCTACAGTATATAATATCAAATGATTCAGAGAATCTAGAGAAATCTGTGTTCACAGGAAAAGGACAAAAATCAATATTGGAGACAGCACTGCATTTAAAACAGGCATGATTCTGTCTATACTGTTCATTCTGGGTTTTCTTTCTCCCATTTCTGGACTATGCTGTTGCCCCCTTCCCTGTTCTGGCCCTCTTGTCAACCAATCAGCATTCAACCAACAGCGTCATCCACATTGAGCATTGTGCAGTTTGGATTTTGGAGTGCACATGTTTATGGTGGTTGAAAACTCCTCTCCATACTGACACAACCACAGGAACATAAATTAAGCATGGGGTAGTGTCACGGTGCGTGGAAGCAGGCTGTGTGGCTTGTTGAGGAAGGGAGGACCCAAACGCAGGAGCAGGCGGAGGTAAGAAACCAGTGAGCCTTTATTTTGGCTGAACAAAATGAGTACAAGAACCAAAAGAAGAAAAACTCAAAGGAAACCTAAACTGGGCAGAAACTGAACACAGCCTCAAAAGACAACAAGACTCTGACATCTGACCAGGGCAAAACTCAGACAATAAATACACAGAGGAAACGAGGGGTGAGTGGAAACAGCTGGGGCAAACAGGTGAACAGAATAACACTAACGAGACTCAGGGAGGTAAAGCAAAACACAAGCACACAGGACAAAGAACTGTCAAAATAAAACAGGAAGTAACCCAAACATGGTACACGCGGACTTGACACATAAAGAGACTGGCACACAAAGGGAATCCAGACATGACTAAACAGAACCCAACTACAACACCTAAGCTGACACAAGATGGGGAAACAACTGAACAGGGAAGACACAGACACCTGAAACACAAACAATGAAGACCTGACATGGTAGGGATAACAGACACAGGAGCACAAGAACACACAAGGGGAGACAGATACACACAGAGCACAGACACAAGAGCACAAGAACACGGGAAGACAAGAACACTGGGAAATCAGAATAACCTATAATTAACAAAAAAACCAAAAACCATACAAAACTACAACAAACTGAGAAACTAGACTGTAAGAAAAACTAAGAAACACAACCAGACAATACACCAAAACAGAACATCACTCAAAACACAGGACCACCGGCCCAGGACCATGACAGTTAGTCAGGTATGTTGTCATTCAACCATATTTCCATGACGCATATCAGACAACACTCCAGGTAGAGTTGTCCGTTTCTCACCAGTGGCCAGGACACTCAAATGCTTTGCACTCTCAGAGGTATTCAGACTTGTTGCCACTCAGTACGGTGCATGCTCAAAGAACAACCACTTTAATATTGCTAGTAGTGGCTAGTAGTAGCATTCAATCATCTCACTCAAGAAGATAATGTGCCTCCGTCATCATCTCTTATGTTACAATGAGACAAAACACGGTGCTGCTCCCCTCTGACATTTTTGAAATATGTGTTTTTAGCAGTAGCTGTCCAAACGCCTAATAACCCCTCAAGAAAATAAGCACTTATTAAATTATAGCACTGATTTTAATGTTCAATTAAATCCCCATTAAAAGTATGAATACTGCCCTCCTTGTCAAAACTCTTGACTGGGCATGTGCTCCAAGTATAGCATTAAATTAATGATTCTCACACATTTTTGTTGTTTTAAAATGTCGACAAAGTGTAACAGCTGTCAGAGCGCGGGAGCCTGAGAGACTTTTGTTAAAGTGTCAATCAAAAAAAGGAACTTGCATTGATTAACTTTGCATTCCTTTGCAATATTTTTTGCATTCCACTGATTTATATGAATAGTTAGTATATGCACCAGACCTGTTATGCTGTATAATACACTGTGTTGTGGGAAATGATTTAATCAAACAGAAAGAGGAAACAATGTGACACTTTAGAATAACATAACTAATAATTATGTAATGTAATAATAACCCCTTTCAAAAAGGTCCAACAGTCCACAGCTGCTCTGCCTGCCTCAGCTGTACCTGTGAATATGGTGAACATGGTGTCCCCTGCCTTCTACCTGTTTGTCTTCTGCCACTCTGTCACTGCCTTTCTTGTGTGAGTGGGTCTACGTGTGTATTAACTTTCCTTACCTCCCTCCAGAAGTGGGTGTGGCCGCCTGGGCTTCAGTTGTCGCACTTGTTTTCCATTACTCTCTTCTGCAGTATTTAACCTGGACCTCTCCTCGTCACTCTTCACCAGACTGTTGTACTACTCAGTTGACACCCCAAACTTGCCATGCTTGAGAGCCAGCCTGAAAATCCTAAGTTCACTCAGAGGAGAAAACCTGTGAGCAGATCAACCAATTAGTAAGCCAAATCAGTGGAACAAACCTGTGGGGAAAAAAGACGACCCAGAGGGCCGAACCTTGGAATCCAAAAGAAACACGAGCAAAACCCGTGGAACTAAGGATGATGTATCTGAGAGCTTGCTGTGCGCTGAACCAGTGGAATCAGAGCGAGCCTCACCAGAGAAATGTGCCAGTTAAAAGAACCATTCATGTGAGTCTGTGAGAACTTAGCTATGCAGAGGAGATTTAGTTTGGACCTTGTGACTAAGTGAAGTTTGCAATATTTGTGTTTGTTGTGCCTGCAAAGATTTAATCAAAACTCCTCGACTGTTCATGTGCATCTGCTTCTGAGACCTTTGAAATCTAGTCACAGCAATAGTCATTTCTCAGACACTTAAGCTAACACTGACCTTGTATACCACCACCACGACAAATCTGCACATTAACCAGTTTAGCCTGCACTGAAGTCCACTTAACTATTGAGTATTTTCATAGATCAAGATGATCATTATTTGTTGGGTTTTTTTCCCCAAGTCATTTCATCATGTACAGACCCACTGTCTAATTAAAGTCCAACAAGAATTAGGATGTGACTCACCAGCTTTACATTTCGAGTTTATACACTGTCATATGGTCAGGAGTTCTTACCTTTGAAAATAATCTCTTATTGATTTCTCCTGTCCCGTCTTTCTTAAGTTCTCACATATTCACGTGTTTTTCTTCCTGGGTAATACAGCCTCTGTACCTTTTCTCACAGACAGATTGTGATCCCAATCCAAAAGTGTTTGCTGATATTTGTTTAGCTGTTTGAAAATCACCTGGGAAATCACCTGTCACTTAAACAAAAGTTGCTCCATTTGTGCTCTGGAGCACAGAGCTGCCCAGATGCTGAAGTACTGCAACCAGAACTTTTACATCTGCATGAATCAAAGCGTGACAGGAGTGAGAAGTAAAAAAGAATGTGTAGAGGGCATAAGCAGGACTGTGGGGGTGACATTACTTTCTAATTTGTACATACCAAGCATTAGCTCGAAGCATGGCCAGCGTATAAAAAATCCCCTTGCTTTATATTATTATCTATTAAACACCCTAATAGATTTAATTACCCGTTCACCGAGGATGCCTGAATGTTGCTCTGGATCGTTCCATCCCACTTACTACTCCTATTAGCATCACACAAGAAACTCTTGTTATCTCGCAACATCACTGATCAAACAATGCTTTTACTCTACATGATAGATCTGTTACCAATACAGTACTTAAAAAAGTCTTGAGCCACGCCTCATTTCTTTATATCTTGCTAGAAAAATGGGAAATAGATGTAGCAATTTACTGAAACATGTGCAGACATACATGAAAATACAGTATTGTCAAGTTCTTTTTTCTTACTGTTTCCCTTCCTTTCTTCGCAGCCATCCCTCCACTGAGACCATTTCTGATTAGGTTTCAGTGAACTGTAGATGAATCAACTGAAAGGTCCTGTGTCAGGTCTTTGCTGGATTATTTTCCTATTTCTTAAGGACATGACTTCATCTGGTGTAGATAGATTTTTAACCCTGGCGCTTCTTTTGTCCGTGTTCCAGTTTTTAAGGAGACACTGCACAGCCAGCTGAGGTGGGTCTTTGGGAATCACTTTGTTGGTGGAAAAATACTATTTTATACCATTCAAACTGTATTCAACAAAAGCAGTGGGAAGAAAATGAGGTTTTGTGACAGGCTGCTGGTAAAAAGTGCCTACAGAATATTGGTTCTTTGCTAAGTTGTGTCTGTGTGTGGACATAACACTGATTCATCCTGTGGGTTAGGTACTTGTTTTATGCTTGAACACAGATCAATGTTAAGCGTTAAAAAAAAAAAAAAAAAAAAAAAAAGCTGAAAATGGTCAGCTACAAGGACTAGACTTAAAATGAGTGACAAAGTAGCCAGTGTCCAAAGAAAACCTTCAGAAAGCTTTGAGAACTACTGTATTGGTAAAGGCCACTTTAAAAATTACTAGAAAGTCTGACACCTTGGAAGCAAAATATAAAGAAATGCGGGGTGGCTCAAGACTTTTGCACAGTGCTGCACATCACAGCAAAAGCCATAACAATCAAAGCAAAACATGTATAAGCAAAGCTAGAGTCTTTCTCAGCCGGCTTCAGCAACAGGCAGTGAGAGAGAGTGTGGGTGAGACCTACATTACGTTAACTATCTCCATTTCTAATCCAACTTCAGTGATATAGAGTCGTGCCTGAGCCAGCCACCACTAAAGATACACCCACTCACGCTATGCCACAACCAAGCTACTACATAATGCATGACACTCTATTGATCAGAGGGAATTTAAAAGAAAAAAAACTTCTGCAAATTGTAAATTTAAATACTGTGAAGTCAAGCTTACCGCTTAAATTAAAGAACCTTTTTAAGGATTTGTGTCAGCGCTCCTCAATATAAGATTCAAACACAAGATTTCAAAAGAGGATTGATGAAGATTGATTTTAATCTTTTAATCTACGTTTTTACTGCATCTTTAAAGGAAGTTGTGAATGTCAGCCATGATGCCATTGGGGTGGGAGCAGTTTGTAGTAGGACTAATTAAACACAAGAAACAACAACCAGTCAAAGCAGCTTAAAACTGTTGAACAGGATTAAAGTAAGGCTCAACATGGATTTTTTTTCATCTTAAAATGTGCCAATTTTATATGACAAAATAAAAACAATGCAATGGATATTGCTGATATACAGCCCTTACTAAGTTACTGAGCTTTCAAATGCTCTTTACCTCTTCTTTTAACCATCTGTTTCCATATAGATCTTTTCTGCTTTTGTGGCAGTCTGTAAAGATTAAGCCCAAATCACTGATCATTGTTCATCCCCTTAGGCAGAGTACTAAGCTCAAATCTTTACACAACTTATCACATCAGAAGCATGAGGCTGGTACTGGAACAGTGGGGTGTGCTCTTAATTGCGCTGGGAGTGGAAGTGGCATTGGAGAGGTGTCTTGGTGTAGAGCTGAGAGTCATAATCACATTCTTGATGGGATGAGTCCTTCATTTTTTTTTTCTCTCTGTATCCACTTCAGCTCTGTTTAAAATATACCACTTTTTGCTTCATACCTCTCTTCACACTTTCCAAGAGATGATTTAAAGCGCTGAACCTAGCTTATGTAAATAGACAAAAAAGAAAAAAAAATATGTTTTTTTTTAGTTGGTTCAGTTTATTGGGGTTAGGTTAATTGGCGAATCTAAATTGGCCATAGGTGTGAATGAGAGTATGAATGTGAGTGCGAATGCTTGTCTGTCTCTCTGTGTTAGCCCTGCGACAGACTGGCGGCCTGTCCAGGGTGTACCCTGCCTTCGCCCTATGTCAGCTGGGATAGGCTCCAGCCCCCCGCGACCCTGAAAAGGATAAGCGGAAGCGAATGGATGGATGGATGGATGGTTCAGTTGCTGGTTTGGAGATAAGAACGCGCTGCTGAGAAAATGTTACAATCTAGAGCTTAATACAGTTCATGTTCTTCTGGATGAAAAGAAAAGAAAACAAAAAACATGAATAATTATAGTGCTTTTTGGTCTTTCTAAGAGTCTGGGTACTTTAATTCAGGTTCTGGGAATCTTGGGTATCTTACAGCAATCCATCCAACATTAAAGACCATCAACCAGCTAACAAACTGCTCAGGAAAACTTGACCCATGCTGTGTTTTTAAGATTTCCCCGATAATGTAATTTCTATGAGTGTTGAGAAGAAAGATAATATAATATGATTTTCAAGGATTGGTGAGTGTGTGTTTTATGACAGTGTGCACAGAGGCAACTTCAGCAATTGCTTTACTATATATAATTTTTTAATTATCTCTTCTCTGTTACACTTGGGTATGAGTCAGGGAGGAATCCACTGATCCTCCTTATCTCATCAAAAGATAAATTTAAGGTAAAGGAAATTAAATTGTTCCTTATTCATACCCTGATCACCAAAGGAACATGTTTAACTGATGAACCAGAGAAAGAGTTTAAAGATGTGCTTCCCTGATTAGGCTGCAATACAATAGCAGGTCTTTATATTTTCCATTAATGAGATTTCTTTTTTTTTTTGTCTCAGTTCCCAGTTATGTTTAACATACAGAAACTACTGAAATATTGAATTTCTTTTCCAAATATACTCATAACTCATTTTTCTAATATGCAGAAAATAACTTTGTTTGTTTTTGTTTTTTTGTTTGTTTGTTTGCTTTTTATCTTGGCTGCTTGTCCTCTCAGCATCCCGGGCACACTGCCCATTCTTACACTGTGGCAGCCTTTGCTTTATCTTCAGCTATCCACCCAAGAGACCATATCAACATCCCTGCAGCAAAGACGTCACAGACATAGCTTGACAGCCATTATTATTTCTGACTGATTTACTAAAGCACGATTGTCATACTGATACAAAAGAAAAGGATAAAGATTCTGAAAAACCTCTATGTGGAATATTCTGTCTTTTACAATATTTTCCATATGATAATGGAAAAATAAATGATTACAATTAAAAATGCACTATATCTATACAGACAGACTAATTAAAGGTTTTCTGCACTTTCCAATAGCCCAAGACACCATTCTAACCTTAATCTACATTAGTATTGAATGTATTGACTCAGTCTTTACTTCTAGATTGTGACATTAAGACTGCTGTGAAGGACTGTTCAAGGGTAACATAGTTTTAGTTCATGTTTTCTAGTTTCTATTTCTATACAAAGAGGATCATTTTTTTTTTAAGGGGATTTTCAGGGAGACAGACTAAAATGCTTTAAGATCTTTCTAGGATTGTAGATGAATGTAAAACAGGAGGTCAGACCACAATTGTTGTTGACTTCTTAATTCTGGCATCACTAACCATTTCCAGGTCCAATAGCTTCTCCAGCTCCAAGAATCAAACAAACACTGAGGCATTAAAAAAATTCAAGTTTGGCTGTTTGTAGTTTAACACCCAGGCATCTGTGAAAAAGAGGATTTACAAGGTTTGTCGAAGGGTTGCTGGTTCAGTTCCAACTGGAGACCTAAATCCCCTTTTAGGTTGCGTCAGGAAAGGCATCCGGTATAAAAATCTGCCGTATCAAACACACGGAGCTACCCGCTGTGGTGACCCCTTGTGACAACGGAGCAGCCAAAAGTAGGTTAGTGAATTAGAAGATGAAGGATAGGATCTAAACTGGCATTTGTCTCTGGTGGGCAGAGACAAATGCCATCATATGGCAGGAAGAAGACTAAACTTTAGCCAAGGGTCTGAGATAAACTGACCCACAGCATGAGGTTAGTCATTATGTTACTGTGTGGTCTGGATTACTAACTATGACAAAGACCTGGTCCTAAGTTCAATGTTCACACTGAAATCAGATTTGGCCGAAGAGCGATTCTTTTCCAAAGTGTTCAAATATTTGGAGTTCGGGACACCGTGAGTTTTTTCAGTCTTAGCTTAAAGACCCGCTGCACATGGTAATGCTAACAAAAAAGCTGGAGAAGCTGAGAATAACTGCTGATTGCTTTAGTGGGGCTTGTTTCTATTGAATAAAACGAGACACAAAGCATGTTAAACAAAAAAATACAGTACAACAGCCTCAATCACTGCTCTCTAGGGCTTGAATGCAGTTCTAGTAAAGTATAAATCTAACCTTTCTGGGGTTTGGGAGTAAAAATGAATGACTTCAGCTGCAGTTCTTCCCAACTATTTAGTTTTATTACCTTCCTGTAGCAGTCAGTAATGGCTTTGTTACAGTTTTGGTACTCTCCAATGAGACATAAAAAATGTTGCATACTGTACATCTTTGTTTGTCGCTACAATGCAAAAACATGCCTGCATGTTTAACTATTAAAAATGAGCCTGCAACACCCTTGTTGGTGCTGTTGAATTTGCTGTTAGTGTATAATTGAGCTCAGTTGGCACATCAATTGTGTAACACTGCAAAAAAATATAAAAATGGGTAAAACCTTAAACATTACTGGCCTATTCTACAGGAATGCTTCCGATATTTTGTTTAGTTGTTTATATTTAGTGTCTCATGTTGAGACAAATTTATAATAAAAAAAAATTCCTTGTTTGAATCATGCTGTCAGGATATATCCGTGTCATGTCCCATCTTGTGCAATGTTGTAAATTTGCGTGCCTACGTGATGTTTGACATTCCTGCGTGCCATGCGTGACTTGTACTCAAAAAGGCATGAAATGAGCAAACAGTCTGTTGAGACTGACAGGAGCTGAGCAGCAACAATGTCTGCTGCTGGTATAAAAGCACCTCTTATTCATCTTATTCATCTTCAGACATTGAGTATAATCTAGACAAGAGGAGACGAGGTGAAGGTGGGAGGAAATGAAACAGCAACACATTGTATTTGAGTGGTATTTGACTTATTGAAAGTTCTGTCCTTCTGGCAGCTTGTCCAAGGAGAGAAATGTTTTGATATTATTATCGTCCACTGTGTTTCTTTACGAGAGGAAATATGTCTTCTTATTATTATTATTATTATTATTATTATTGTTATTATTCTGCAGTGAAGTGGGATGAAACTGTGTTTCTCAGAATACATGCAAAAAGTGCAAAGGGTTATGTCTACAGTTTTTGTCATGATGAATTCTTGTTTATTGTTCAATGTTCCATTAGCTTCTTAGTTTGTTTATGGTTGATTAGTAGTATCTTAGTATCCTGAGTCTTGAAATACTAATATACCACTTTTTGTTTCAATTAATGGTTATTTCTCTTATTATTTTAGGGTTATTTGGTATAGTCTCATTATTTTCTTTCTTTTCCCTCATCAGTGTCAAGTTTGCATGTTCAAGTCTTTTGTCTCTGTCTATAGTTACTACCTGTTTCATTTTGGTGGTCTTTTGTCGTGTATTTAGTTTTACTTTCCTTGTCTCGTCTTCTGTGATTTGTTTCAGCTGTGGTCCTCACCTGTTTCTTCTTCCCTCGTTTCCTCTTGTAATTATTGTCTCAGTCTCCTCCTGTCCTTTGTCAAGTCATTCCTCTAGCTCTGGGTAACCTAGTGCTGAGTTCCCCCCTGTTTGTAATTCTTATTTTTTCCTGATCTGTGGAGTTCCTGCTTTCTGTAACCCGCTTTGTGGATTCTGGACCTGTTTATCACCTGGGAAATTAACAATAAAGCTTGCTTTGAGATCATTTCCTGCCTCCAGAGTCCTGCTTTGGAGTCTGTAAATACTCGACAATCCACACAGCTCATGAGAATACTTAATACACACACCTTACAACAAGTACAAGCACACATCTAATATTTTATGACACATCATATGACATCTCCATAATTTAGTACACTTTGAAAATACCACCATAGCTGTCAAATGGTAATTTTGAGTTTTCATTGGCACATTCAAAAATCCTTAAGAGAATTTCTAGTTTATATTTCTATTTGTGAAGCTACCCATTAATTTAATCTTTAACGACCAATGAAAAATAATATATTGTGAACATTAACACATACATATAAAATGGTTGGAAAACTCTAAGCATTTATTTTTTATTTTTTGTTCCTCAGTCCTTCTCTGTATTAGCCCACTGGAACGCAGAGGGGTTTATTTCTTTACTTTGACAGAAAATCCATCTCCTGGTGGTATGAGCATTTACTTTTCCAGGTTGTTAGCACTTGAAGTGAGTCTTATATAATCAAAGTCATAATTGCCCTCGCTATGACTCCATTAGAGTCTTGGAAAAGAAAAAAAAACCTACAAGGTACTTTCAGGTTATATTAAAATCCTCATGACACACAATGTTCTTTCTGCTTGTTCAAAGCATTTTTTTCTGGATTGTGTTAACCATTAAATTTAAATGTTTTATTAAGCTCATTTTCACTGAGCCAAATATAGACAATGCTGATGTAAAGATAATTAAAGAACAGCATAAAAGTATATGCGCAAGAAAAAAAATGAAGTGAATTCTCTTTTGGTGCAACACCTCATAGCCAATGAACCACAAGCAAACACTTCTGTGCATCAGTTTGCAGAAATTATTCCTTGGACCTTACACTTATGCAAAGGACAAATATATATACCTGTGTGTGTGTGTGTGTGTGTGTGTGTGTGTGTGTGTGTGTGTGTGTGTATATATATATATATATATATATATATATATATATATATATAGTTAGCTGTTCTATTTATTTTTGTGCAATCTTTCTTTTAACTTATTAAAATTGTCAATTCAACAATTTTTGAGAAAGAATAGATACCAGACATGCATTGTGTTAAATTGGTGCACGGTGGTGCTACACTAAATGCATAAATTAAGATCATGTAATAGCCTGATGAGCACAAAAACACACGATTAGAAACATGAAGTCAAACAATGGCTAATTGCTCTGCACTAATATGCAAATGATGCTTTTCACTAGCACTAATTTAAAACCCAGTTTACAGATAACTGCCATTTCAACCAGTAACCTGAAGGGTGGTTCATTGAAAAACAGCAAGATCTAATGCTGGGTATTTAGACCGACTGAGGTGGGTTTTTTTTTTTCTTCCTCTGAGAGGTCACTGAGAGATCACAGGCCCAAAAAAATCATCTCCCATCAGGCACGACAGATCACTCACTCAATTATTGCAGCAAGCACCAAAGATGCCTGCTTGCCCCTGCTGAGGCTGCACACCTGGGTCAAAATACACAGCTGCATCAGTCATGATTGCATCTGCTTAAAACCACAGGGCTCAGCTCAAAGGTGAGTTTAACCCCGCTGAAGAGGGTTCTCTGCAGAGAGCGTAATGGCTCTCTTCTGAGAAGCTAAATATACCAATAAATGGCCAGATGAATTCCTATCATTATAATGAGAGCTGCGAATGTCAGAGAGTCCTTCTCTGCATCGTTTGTACTTTGAAGGTTGGCTAAATATTCTAAACAGTTTGTGAGGGGTTAAGGTAACATAAGACAATGAGGCTGAGAAAGAAAAACTCATCAGCAGACTCGTCCACCATGATATCGTTTGATAAGCTTTTGAAGAGTCACACAAAGCCTGTAGAGACTTTGTGTTGGTTCAAATACATCATGGTCAACTGTTGTCTAAAGTCACTTCAAAGCAATTAGGCCGTGAAGTCTGAGTTTAATTTGTATAACTGCATCACACGCATGTGAGCACAGAGGGGAGGCCCATCAGAGAAGCCTTTGTTCAATGCTCTGTGAATAATACATGTTAAATATATACATAAACTAAGAAAATAAAGGAAATCTAACAGAACACAGTGTGAAACTAAAGACCACAACAATGCAATTTTCTTCTGCTTCTGTTGCTCCTGGTGTTTGTGGTAGCAGCAACTTACATGGCATTATCTTCTTCCTGCTGGTCTCCCTATTAGAAAATAAAATTTGTTTAGGTGCCTTCAAACCCAATTACCGACTGAGATAGAAGGTTTCCGATGTGTCACCGTACGTGCAAAAAGGTTGAGGCAGAATCATTGATTTCTGTGGCCCTGATTAGATGCTGCAAAAGCAAGTTTTATTTTTCAGGAACTGACATTAGAACAGCTGCACAGTTGTTTTATTCTTTTAAAAAAAACAGGTGCTTGTTTCATTTGAATACTAGTAGGACAAAAATGTTGTTAGATGGGTTACACAATGACACCACTCTGGATTCCACAGATATGTGCTGTTCCCATCTGTTAAATTGTCATCTGACTGTTTACTGTGGATAACAGCCACACAAATGTGATTTGCTTTCAATTCGTCAGACATTAAAGGCTTCATAAATTTCAAATGTGAATTGCTGCAGTAAAAAAGGACACTTTCAACTACAATCAGCCAGTCATCCAACCCAACCTGAAATAAACAGACCTCTCCAAAGAGCTTCTTTCCATAATGCAATAGCTGCTTTTCAAACTCTGCTCAAAGACAACAGAGTCAACATACACTTCACTTTGTTGGGTTTCTGATATAAAACCAAGTGAATCAGGGTTTTAGATGTGGAAATGAAGGAAATAATGGGTATAAATTATTAAAATATGTGGTTGAAAACAGACTGTTTTATATGCAGACTGTATATAAAAGATGGATGTAGCCATCATGCTATCACCCATTAGTTGGCAATGTCTTGTTGTGAAACCTCCAAGCTGATTGCTTTCACCTTTGCCATCTTGGACTTGAACAAGGGGTGGATTTGTTTTTTGCAACCAGAGGAGTCTCCCCCTGCTGGCCAATAGAATTCCAGTTAGAGGCACTTCTGTTGTGGCTACACTTTTTCAGACTTGAAAGATTTGTCCATTGTTTACACAGTCTGTAGTTTCAAACAGTGTATTGGTCAGATAAACAGACAAATGACAAGGTGCGGAAGAAGCAATGGTTTTTCCAGTTTTTCTAATGACCAGAAGAAGAGAGTTGATGGCTTCATCATACAGTCAGTGAAAATCAACACCGAAAGACGACCCACACAAGTAAACAGACAGCACCTCATTTACTCGGGGTCAGAGATGTCATTAAGGGGGAAAAGTGAACCTGGAATAAAATAACTATTTTAAAATGACAGCCGGTATTCACTTAGCAACCTATAAGAAATATCTAAGCTCGGTCGAGGTCAAATTTTAACTTTTACTCTGTTCATTTACAGTAATTTGATTCAGCTCATCTGAGTCAGTCCACTGCAGTTTCAGGAAAAAATGAATGAGAATGTGTAGGTCAATACAGCTCCTGAATCCATGCATTTCATTTCAATTTAATAAGGTGTCACTGTGGTAGATGGGTGTGTCACAGGCTGGGAAGTGCCTCCTTCAGCCTGTAAAGGAATTATCTTGGTTCGTCATAAAGCATATATGCATTTTTAATTAGAAATTTGGGCATGACGGCTATGTCAATTCTGATGTTATTTAACCAGACTGGACAAATAATGTTTGCATAAAGTCTGACAGATTTAACCAAAAGAATCTCTGTGGTTCATTATAGCAGCAGCTCTTTTTCTTTACACTATTATTTCCATTTTCCAGCTGACAGGAAAGCACACATAAAGAAGCAAACAAGCAGGGCGATTCAATAAGGAGAATCAATATGCTTTGCCATTATAGTATACATCACCTGATTCTGACCCCCACGTGTGTGTGGCTCACTCCGGTTTATCACAATAATGTCCCTGTCAGATATTTTCAGACTTTAAAGTAATTATTTTCAGTACAAATGCCTGATTTGATATAAAGGTCGAGACCTCGTGTGACGCTTCTATTGAACTTGCAGGAAAGTAATTACTGGAAGAATCAGACATAAATGTCCATTTATTTTTAAGCAAAAACAGCAATAGATTTCTCTTTTCAATTATGTGATGGTCTGACAAAATTTAAAATATAGATGGGTTTGTGATTTATTGATTTGGTTTTCTTGTGCACGGCAAAAGTGCTCATTTTTCCTGTGACAAAATCGTCAATATGATGCCTTAAGCTGTCTAATCGTCTCTCTTCCTGAATTCTTGTAATTCCTCCATTTATATTCTAACCTCATCATAGTCAACATCCTTTTTCTAGTAGTTCTGCTATTTCCAGCTTTTCACTCCGCTGAGCTACATTTAAAGCTGTGGATCCAGAAGAATCCAGCAGCGTCCTGTCGGCTCCATTCATCAGTAAAGCTTTTACAATGGGTACACAGTCGTGCTGGGCAGCCAGGTGTAAAGGTGTGGCATTTCCATAATTTAAAGCATTGACATTTGCGCCATGGGATATCAAGTGGAGGATACTTGGAAAACTGACACTGTTACAGGCTAAATGTAGTGGTGTCCATCCCTCACTCTCCTCTGTGACATTTGGGTCGGCTTTGGCTGCCAAGAGTTTTGCCACCAAATCTGGCTCATTCTGGTGACAGGCCAAGTGTAGTGGAGTCCATCCATTCTCACCTCTTGCATTTACACAACCACCCTGACTCTCCAGCTGGACCAGTGTGGCTTCATGTCCCTTTAGGGCAGCCAGGTGCATGGGAGTCCATCCCTGGATGGTCCTGCAGTCTGGGTTGGCTTTGTTTGACAGCAGCTGCCTACATATGCCTGTATGACCCTTCAGAGCAGCCAAGTGAAGTGGAGTGTATCCTCTGCTGTCTGCAGTGTCAGTAGTGGCTCCGTTCTGTAACAACTGTCTGACTATTCTGTTATGGCCTTCCTCGGCTGATGGGTGAAGAGCAGTGCGCAAAAATTTATCCGTCGCATTGGGATCTGCCCCATGAGTGAGGAGGAGCTTTGTGATGTTGAGATGCCCATAGATGGAGGCCAAGTGGAGCGGCGTCCTCCCCTGTGCCTTCTCCTGTTCTACGACAGCTTCCTGCGACTGTCGCAAAAGCAGGAGACGCACCACAGTTTCATGCCCGTTTTGGCAGGCCAGGTGGAAGGGCATCCAACCAGTTTTTTCCCGGGCATCTACGACAGCACCGTTGTCCAGCAGGAGTCGGACAGTCCTGTCATCACCATTCTGAGCAGCAAAATGGAGTGGTGTCCATTGGTCCTCATCTCCTTGGTTCACATCTGCGCCATGGTCCAGCAACACAGAGATGGTGTCATGAAACCTGTTGACAATAAGAATCATTAATGTGAATTATTCATTAAAATGCTTAAAAAAAAAAAACCTCACAGCATGCTTAAAAAACAAAAACAGTGGTGAAATGTGAGCTATGTGATTTAATCTTTGCTTTCTAATTACTGCACTGTAATTTTTTGAAGTGGACCATGTCAGATGTGGAACAAGGTTCAGAGATATCCTGAAGTACATGGAGTTTCGCAACTGAGCAACCAGAGCAGAGCCATGGCGATGGCAGTCCAAGGACATGCATGCAGTTTTCAGGTATGTTTAGGCAATATTTCTAACCCACCTAGTCGCATATTATATCCCTGGTTCTGATCTCTGTGTGTGTGGACACATGGTAGCATAAAGATGTGGTGGAAATGTGATGCCAAAACTCATTTTAACATCAAGATCATTACATTATAACATTTTAGAATATAGATAAAAGGGTAATAGGCAATTTTTATAGCTATAACCAGACGTAGAGACATTAAAAAGCTTTAATCTATAATAAATAATTGCATCCTAAATGACACCACCTTGGTCATTTATGTAGCTAAAATATCTTGGTCACTTGAGGGTTAATAGTATCTGTAGATAAACAAATGTGCTGCATACACGTACAGTCTTTGTCCTAAAAACAACTAGAAGATGGGAACACGGAATAATTGGAACACAGGTAATAAATGCAAGCAGTTAATTGCTGAGTTGAAGTTGGGTGAATAGACAATCTGACAAAGGCACAGGTGGGAAGGAGACACAAGTCGAAACTGTTATGGAAAGCAGACAATACAAAAGACAGAGGAGAAAAAAGAATACAGTAGAGACAGTGATAGCGATTATAATTTTTTTTTTTCATCTAGTTCTCAGTGAGAAAGCAGACTGTATTTCCCTAATTCTCAGTGCCTTCCTTAAAACTTTGAATACGCAAGCAGGAAGTCTGGTTTAAAAAAAGAACTGCAGACAAGATCAAAACAGCCAGCTGCTAGCACGGAACTGTCACTTAGGTACTTGTAACAGTTTTAACATGACACACAAGTTTATACAAACCTCTGCAGAACAGCAATAATAAGAGGAGTGTAACCTCTGGCAGTTGTACAGTTGAGTTCAGCACCCAGACTCAGGACGTGCTTCACACTCTCTGGATCACCGCTGGCTACCGTGTAGTGAAGGAGTCTCTTTTGGCCGGAAAACTGTGTGTATACATGCTCTCTTCTCACAGACTGCCTGAAACTACCAAAGTCCTTCTTTGACAGCATGGAGAGAATGCCCTCCTTGCTATACTGGTCATCTGTGAAATGAAAGCAAATGTATTTTATATGTTAGGGGGGGAAAAGCTGCACAAAGTCTGATAATGTCTCTATTGGAACCTTTTTTGTAAAAATGAAATTTCATTGTGTCTTCCTGTTTCCTTGTGTACATGACAGTATAGAGCTCATTCATAATGAGCTGTTGCTTTGCGTACTAGCCTTTGAACATGCAGTACTGTGCAAAAGTCTTGAGCCACCTCTCACTAGGTTTTGACATTGGCTGCTTTTTCACCTATTTTCAGTCCTGAACTAGTGTTGTCTACACATAACAGACAACTTAACAAAGAACCAATTTTAAATTGTATCTTTAGTCACTTTGTTTCTAGCAGCCTGTCACAAAAACATTTCAGTCATTTAAGATTCTTTAGTTGAATCTACAAAAATGCCAAAGAGAACATATTTTGATAGGCATTAAATAGTATTTTTGCACCAATAAGAGAGCGTACACAATGAGAGTAGGGAGCAGGTGGAAGAGCCTGAAGAGGTGGAGGAATTCTCTAGAAAGAAGAGAAATCAAAGTGTGTAGAAGCAAAACGGAATACATGTCTATGAATGAGAGGGAGATGCAAGGAACAGAGGTAGTGATGGTGGATGCGTTTGGGGTCAACCATTCAAAGCAACAGACAGTGGAGACAGGGTGGAGTGGGTGGAGATGTGTGTCAGGAGTAACTTAAGACAGAGGAACCGCAGCAAGCGTGAACAGGAAGGTTTGCAAGATGGTACTGACTAGCAAGTGGAACTGACAAAAAGACAGGAGGCAATTTGGTCACTGGGAGTGACCAAATTGGACAAGATTAGAAATGAGTATAGGACAGCTCAGATTGAGTATTTTGGAGACAAAGTTAGACAGACAAGTTTGAGATCTGCAGAGGAGGGAGAGTGGATATATTGGACAAAGTCTACTGAAGATGGAGCTGCCAGGCAGGATGAGAGGAAGGCATCAGAGAAGATTCATGGATGTAGTGAAGGGAAACATGCAGAGGGTTGTGTGACAGGAGGAGGAGGAACAGGGTGAGATGGAGGCAGATGATCCGCTGTGGTGACCCCTAAAGAGAGCAGCCAAAAGAAGGATGTGTCTGTCTAAAGCCATGTGTAAAACACGGTGGAGTGGTCTGTCATGATCTGGGGCTGGATTTCAGTCAGTGGTTTTGGGACTGTTGTCAAAATTGATGAAATTAAGAATGCAGAAAAGTACCATCCACCATGATCTACTGTATCGTGGTTTTGATCCACCATGCAATATCATCTGGAAGGCATTTGATTGGCAGTATTTTTGATGACAATAATGAGCCCAATGCAGTAAGCGCGTACTTGGATAGAAAAACACACAAGGGGACACTATCAGTCAGGGATTAACCTCCCCAGAGCCTGGAACTCAATGTTATTAAAGCAGCGTGGGATTATCTTGAGGTCAGACCAAAAGGCAGCCAACCACTGAAGAAGAGCTTTGAATGCCCTTCAAAACGCCTGGAGAACTGTTCCTGAAGACTGCTTAAAGAAATGACGACAAGAAAGCTGCCTCAGAGAGTTCAGGCTGCGTTGATCATACCAAATATTGACTTTCAAGCTCATTAGAATTGTACAAACTTTGTTCTTGCCTTATATACTGTATTATCTATCGTAAATCATTGTACCTATCCCAACTTTTTTTTTTTTTTAGGAAAATATGGAGAAATGAAGTCTTGAGACTTCTGCAAAGTCTTCCGTATCTAGATATATTTGTACTGTAATTATAAAAGACTGTAACAGTGAAAAGTACGGTGACTTATTGGTTCAGTGCCATTGGCAACATTCTAGGGTAAAAGGATCAAGGAAGCATTATTCTCCTCCACTGACTCTATTGACTCGGTTTTGTCAGTATGAAGGTAATATCTGAAATGTGACAGCACTGTAAACAGCACTTTTGAAATGTCAGCCCTC
The DNA here is from genome assembly GCA_034780415.1 of Cichlasoma orientale. Classification (NCBI taxonomy): domain Eukaryota; kingdom Metazoa; phylum Chordata; class Actinopteri; order Cichliformes; family Cichlidae; genus Cichlasoma; species Cichlasoma orientale. The sequence goes on along the minus strand of JAVDPK010001330.1, from coordinate 48,134 downwards.
CAACAATTACATTGAACTGAACATGATTTTCCACCGTGCTCTAAGACCATGTTTACCTGAAGGAGAGTGAGACATCTCAGGAAAAGTGATCTAAAAAGGAAGAGAAAGAGAGAATATAGCAAAAAAATGAATGGCTGTGATATAAATCATCACAAGTGGTTTACCAGCATTTTATTAATGAGCTCCACAGTTAAATAGAGTAATTTAAAAACTGAACACATTATTTGTCTTATTTAAACAGCATTTTTTTAAAGTGTTATTTTCTGGTTGGTCAAGCTATTTTATGAAAATACCATGACAGACGAGACTGAGGCCTCGTCCCGAACCATGATTACACTGATAATCCTCTAAATTTACCTGTAGTGCTACCATGACTTACACCCTGCTGTCTTTAATATGAAATCCTTTGTCAGTTACTGGATTGGTTGCCATGACATGAAGGCTTGAACAGAGGAGTCTCCTCCTGTGCTGCTATAATCATAATGTCACAAACTGTATTCAGCATTAATTGTATTCTACATGAAATGTGTTCTTTGCTTGCTGTAATGAAAACTAAGCCAAGCATGATATGTGTAAGCAGAGTAAGAAACAATGTCTTGCTGATGCTATCGTGCTGACTTTTTTTTTTTATTCCACTAAAGAAAGTTATTTTCTTTGTTTAATGATCGACAGAAATTGTGGGGTGGTGATGTGAATCTTTTTTTGTGCTTCTGAAGGAGGGCAGGGTGCCAGAAAACATTTGAGAACTGCTGGCTTTGAGGATAAATCCTACTAACTCGGGTGATCCCCTGCCTTTTCATTTACTGTAACACCGCTGACATTTTAATCAGCCTCAGATCTACATTGTGCTAATGTTGGCGAATGTTGGCGAACATTTTAATCAATAATACGGTTAATCTGCCCTCAAAGCTGGAGTAGATACAGCAGAGCAATTGGAGTCGAGTCTCAAGCAGAACAAACCTTTTTCATTGGTGAGATCAGCCACGGAAAATCCGCTTTCTGTCCCGCATCCCCATTTTTGCTGCTGTGAATTGGACCTGGGACTTTCAGGAATTCACTCAGGGACTCTGTTTGCCTCACAAAGTCTGTGCACAAACAGCAGTCAAGAACAGCTCTGAATTGGCCTGTTCAAACTAATGTATTCACCAAAACCCCGTGTTGACTGCAGCACCGCGCAGCATGAATGGTCATCCAGGAATTACAGGTAAATTATTTCATAGATACGGTACTAATTGTAGAGAGCTTCATATACATGACAAATTGGAAAGGTGCTGTTTATGAATAAACATGACTGCTAATCTGTATTCATCAGCATGACTTCTCAAGTCATGAGTGCTTGTTTTAAACAACGGTGACCCACTTCTCATTATGTAAACGATGAAAACCTCATTTAAGTCTGTGTATTAGAATGTGTTCTCTATCATTGACTTGTGACTTGATAATTACTCACAAAGTCAAAAGGAACATGACTATTTGTTGTTTATGCATTTATTTTTCTGAGAGTTAAAACACTGGTCTGATGAGACTGATGTACAATAGTCAAGTCTCCTGAAAGTATCTTCATGCTGCACCTGAGAACTGTGGCCTCTCCGTGTGATCCTGGTCCCAGCACTGCTTCATGATGCTTATCATCTGCTCGCACTGAGGAGGCCTCTGCTCAGGTATCATGTCCACAGAGGGCCTCTTTCTCTGTGACACCTGTAAGAGCACTGTGGTCACACTGCAACCTGCATCCAGATATAGATGTAGATGAGCACATGCAGTGAGCAGCAAGCACAGCAAAGTGGACCTACTTGTTTGGTGGCTGTTTCGAAATATTCGTGGGAAGCTGAGCAATGCATTCATTTAGCAGAACGTAATTTTCCTTTTTAACAAATTACCACACAAGATGTGTCCTCTCTGTAAATCTCACATCAGAAACTTTTTTTTTTTCTCTCTCTGCTTTCACTTGACTTTGAGAGTGGTATAAATTTTATCTGACTCTCTGCAGGAAGACACTACTTAGTCTAACTAGACTAGCTTGTCATTCATAAATTGTTCACTAACAAAAAGTCTAATAAATACATCATGAGCACCATGAAATAACACCAGCTTATCACAGAGATCCATTCTGGTGCCATTTTTAAGCTTCTGAGCATTACACGCTCAGTTTTTGCCACTTTCTGTGCTATATATTGTTCCCATTATTTTAGAGCACTGTTCCTAAAAACACTGCCACCAACTGCCTTCATGTTTATGCCGTCAAAGTGATCACGTTAAGTGTTACATGACTCCTCGCTGAGGAAACGCCTGTAAATCTTTTTGATATGAAGATGTGATTCGTTTCAAATGAATAATTTCCTACCTGCATGTGGTTTCTGTTGTGTCAGAATTTCCCACATCACAATTCCAAAGCTGCAAATCAAAGCAGAAGGAAGCACTTCAGTCCCAATGCTCACATACTGTGCATTCAATGAACTCTGTAACTGTCCTCCTCGTACATAAAAGGCACTGAAACCCCTTTTATGTTCCATAAAAAGCTTTTCAGCAAATAAATAAAACCCAGCAAAACAAAACGGCAACGATGAGTGAGCGAGACGTGAGGGATATATGTGGAATGCGTCCCGCTGACTTCTGTAAGACTGAAGTGTATATACTGTACAGCAAGGTTACACAGTGTGAAGTGTGGATTGTGCACGGAAGCCGAAAAAAAGCTGTGATTCTGCAATTTCAAAAACACCCTTGGCAAGTCACCTGTAAACATCAAAGGTAGTTCCTGGAGGATCGGGGGATTGAGTGAAGGTCTCTGGAGGAATGTAACTTATGTTCCCTCTTGCAGTCAACTGCTCTATGAACAAGGTCCTGTTCATGCCCTCTTCCCAGTGGATTAAACCAAAATCTGAAATCTAAGTTAAAAACAAACACACAAACAAGAATGAGACAATGTTACTGAACATCATGGAGTGCTTTGCAGAACTCGGAATAAGCCAGGATGTTCATTGTAAGCTGCCAGAAGTTTACTGACCTTGATGTGGAGATGGTCATCCACAAGGATATTGGAAGTCTTTAGGTTAAGATGGAGTAGTGGAGGTTTCATGCTGTGAAGGAAATTCATACCCAAGGAGGTCTCATGAATCATCTGAAACTTCTTTGGCCACATCAAAGTGTGACTGGCTAGGAGATTGTTCAGGGAACCATTACTCATGTACTCCATCACAAGTGCAGTCGCTTCGCTGCACATGCCATATATGCACATTATGTACTTGAATTTCAATTTGGCTATGTTGGACACCTCCTCTATTATTTTCCTGGAATGGGAAAAAAAAGGGTGTCAGTGAATTTATTTGAGTTTTGAATTTTGACCACTGGAAATGTTGTATTCTATGGAAAGTATCAAAACTAGATGTGCTGAGGGTCATGAATCCAACACTTCAATATTAAGTCAGAGTTCAAGAATCCCTGCTAATTGTTAGTTTCCTTTAGTTTCCATATTCAACAATCAGTGGTGACGTCTGGCTGAGAGGATCAAAAATTCACTTCAGTTTTATTTATTTAGCCAAATCACAACATACAGTCGCCTCAAGGCACTTTAAAAAGTAGGTGTAGGTCATAGTTCTGTTCAAACAGGCACACGTGGTGTTTGACACCTTATGGACTTGTTCTGTCAGGCTTCTAATCTAAGTGTTCCCTGTGATGGTAATTTATTTATTCAGAATTGTGTGGCGCTACAATATACTGTGCTGGGATCAGATTACAGCTTTGTCATACCACAATAAGAAATCCTAGCACCACCAATGATAAAATGATAAGCTGTGGGCCTTTCATTTCCATAGATCCAATACTCTTCAAGCTCTTCTAACAATTACAACGTGACTCCCACCTGTAAAAGTTGTTTCCACACAAAGCTGTGTCAAAACTTTTCAAAGCAAATTTTTCCCGCCCGCGCTTGAGCTTGACCTGGTACACCTGACCAAATCTGCATTCTGCCACCTTAATCCAGTCAGCCTCAAAGTCGTCCTTCTGGAAGTTCCTGAATTGCCCAGGGGCTTGGTCAAGCTGATCCATGAGTACAAATATCCTCTCTCGCACAAGCCCTCAAAACAGTCTCACTCTGTAATCCTGCACATTAACAGGGTTTATCTTCCAGATCAACATTGATCAGCTGTGCCGCAGGAGTCTGTGTCTCACACAGGGAGCGAAAAGGCAGCAGAGAGACACTTTGAAATGAGTGAAGCCAGCTGTGTGGAAGTTATGAGGAGTGACATCCAAACTAAGCTACGCTCAAGGCCTGTGGGTGGAGCTGAGGTGTAGAACTTGTTTACTCCGCAATGCTGCAAAGCCGGTTTTTATCAGCCGAAACTGCTGTCATAGTTTTCAGTCAATACTGAAAGCATACTCGGTGACTTTTTCTTTCCCCTCTGATGCCTTGATGTGATATGATTTATGTGCCAATTCTCTCCTATGATTTGCTTCTGTATACACATGTCAGCCAAAACACTGAAGCCTCCAAAAGTAAGATGAATAAGACTGAGCATTGCAGCGCAGTGATCTGCTGGGGGACCTTGGGTCAAAGAGGTGGTTTTAATATTGTGGCTGATCACGGTAACTCGACTGCCTCGTGGGCTATCCACTTTAACAAGGCACTTAACCCCTAATAGCTCCAGTGGAACAGCTCGGTAGTCTGCAATCTGAGGTGGAGGATGTGGCCATTGTGCTCGCACCAGGAAGGGATGACATGCATTTGTGTGCATGTTTTGTGTGTATATGATATGCAAGTTCTTATACAGTTGCTCAAAATAATGTATACATTATATAATTCATTTATGGGCTAAATCAATAATCTACGATGTGTCTGCATAGCACTGCTCTGTCTACCAAGGGTCCCTAACACTCACACATGGACACAGCTGTCACACTTTTATTTGCTTTTATCTACAACAGTTCTCACTCTAGCAGTAGTGTTCATATACTTGTGTGCCTTGGCACAATCCTGCATGGCACTGAGTGTCAGCTTGCTCAGTCTTTTGGCGGTCAGCCACCGTCAGTGCTTCCAAGGCCTCTGTAGGCCCCAGCATCCTACTGAATAAATAAGACACTGATTAGATGATGTGCAACAGCTCTGCCACTAAGCCTCTCTTCGGCACTGAACCCCGAACCTTCCGGTCCAACTCTGCTCCTCACAACTGAGCCAGAGCCCCACCCCAACACCACAATATGTTTGATCAATACATCACTAGTGGCTGTTAAATATGGGTTCAGGAAAACTTACACTAGTGGCCTCTACAGGAAGGGGATCTGGTGGCTCTGTTATGCAGTGGGGATGGTTTGACTCCATTTTTCCCTGTTAAAGGAAAGGGTCAAATGTTGCTCTCAGTCATCATCTTTATCGTATGATGAAAGACTCCAGATCGGCGTGTTCTCTTTGATGGCTATGCCCTCATCCATATGACGCAAGGGGTTGCTGAATATTATGTGAATCATAGACTCATGGACTGCACAGTCACTAGATCTCAGGACCAACATGATAGACAGTGCTCTTTACCACCACCATCAAAACATTAAACGAAGGAATGTCCTTTGAAAGAATGTTATTCATTGATCCTATAGAGCTCCAGCACTTTGAACAATCACTTTTAAGGCACGCTGAAGCTGTTCTGCCAGCATGTGGTGGCCCAGCACCTGGAGGATCTCAGTGGACTCATCATGACCCCAATGAATGCCACAAGCCAGAACACAGCAGGCAAACAATAAAGTCACACTAAAAGTGTTGCTGGAGCGTTAACCTCTGAAGACTTTTTTGATTCTCTGTGCACCTTGGAAGTAGGCAAGGTTGTGCCAGAAAGCTCTACTCTCTTTCTTCAGACCTTATTCAAAAGCATGCTGGTTTAGGCACTTAGTTTATTTTTTGCTGTTTATTTTGTCTTTGAATGGTTTTTGAACCAAACCGCATGCCAGCTAGTTTCTCTGTGACTGGCTGTGAAATCAAAGCTTTCCAAAACAGTGTGCAAGCACATTAGCATTACTTTGTCTTTTTCTGCATTTCAGGGAGAGGCCACGCAGTGATTTTCTTTCAGTGTTTTGAAATAAATAGACAAAGTAGAGAGTTCAGAAACAGTCGTGTTCATAAGAAGATGATGCGTTTATCGTTTAAAGATTGAAAGGTAGAAATTACCTGAAATTGTGTGGAAAATTGACCAAATTATTTTAGAATTCCTCAAGCATTCATTATGTGGAAGTAGCCTCTGTCGCAGAAGCAATAATAGATCATCATTCCACCTTCACTATATGCTCAGCCTAGCTGGTTTTCCTAGCATAATTTAATACACAGAGATGCAGAGGAAATGAAGTAAGAAAAGACTTTGAGCCGGTAGAGTCTTATTGTTTTCCACATACAAGAAGAAGGACATCTTTTCAATTACATTGCACCTCTATCTTCATAAAGGCTGGAATGAGACGCAGCACTGCCTCATTCCACTATGGAGCTGGTCATGCAGTTAATTTAGCCTATTCTGAATGTATCAATAATCCTTAATAATGAATTGTAAATTTAGCATCGCTGCAAAGCAGACTTTCAATGATGCGGTGTGTTGCCTGGTGGCATAGGGACCATTATGTGCGAACCCATTTCATCTCCCAATCTTTCACAACATTTATTGTGAAAAATTGGAAGCCTTATATTTTCTAATCATGCATTTCCATCTTTCCGCATCACTGAAGCAGGCTGTTCCATGAGAGAAGAGATTTAAACTGCCGAGCTTATGGGAAAGGCTTACGATAATAGAAAGCTCGTTCGAGAAGATGAGAAAACAAAGATGTCCTCCACCTTCTATTCCCACCTGCTGTTCTGCTTTATAGGCTCATTCAGTTATACTTCACCACCATTCAACCCCCTTTAGAGCTGAATTTATCTTGGGATGTGAGGCCTTGTTTCAGTGTTAAAGACAGTGATGAACTCCCATGTACATTTATAGACACACACACATATTTT
>JAVDPK010001330.1:3307-41151 GCA_034780415.1 Cichlasoma orientale | reverse complement strand
CTGGTAGCTTTAACTTTCATTTGGGCTGTACCCCTTGGGTTTCTTCATTCCGAGCACATTTAGAATAAATATGGCTCCCTTGAGAAAAAAAAATTCCAGCAAAAACTCACATGCAGTCCATCTCTTGTTGTATGTGGCTTTGTCTAATTTTTTTTTTTTTACACTAGAAATGTAAATGGGGTTCATTAGCATTTCTGCCCATAATGCATGTCCTATGAGAGAACAACTACAGGTCAGGATTCTGCAGTAATTTCTTTGCTGATTCTATTCTCTGAGCTGGCTTTTTGTTCAGGCTTTCATTTGTGAGACATGGCTAGAATTTTGGGGGGTTAATAATTCTACTTCAATGGGATTTTCCCTTGCCTGCTCCTTTTTTAAAGCTGCCAGCTTTCACTGCAGGCCTGTGGAGGGGAGAGGAACCACATCTACGGGGTCATGTTCATTTAGCCATGTCCCATGGATTGTATGTTTTTATTTTTGCAAAAACCAAAATGGGATGAGCTCAAAATAAATTATTGTGAGGCTTTACATGATTGATGCTGCTCTGCAAAATAATTAAAGGGTTGATCATTATGGTGAGCTGTTAGAGCTTTTGCAATCAAATATAAGAAGGAATAAGCAGAATTACCAATCTGATGATATGAAAGACCGTCTTCGCTAAATACAGTGTCACATTTGTTTTATTTTCACTTTTTTTTTCCACAATGGCCAGAAAAGCTAAAAGTTATCACACATATAAAATGTATCCTGTCATTATTTAGTTGTTTTTGTTCTGCAAATAGCAAAAGTGTCAACTCGTCAGCTCCATGCACATCTTTCTAAATACTTAAACGCTTCCACTCACCCTATGAATACAGGTGCGATAATAGATGAGTTAACATTCACTGACAGTCATAGCTTTATGCCTCACTAACTAACACTATTATTTAGGACAGACACATGGATTGATGTCCCAGTGTAAAGCAGGCAGTTGTGATCAGATTTCCGATAGGCTACCTGAGGGTGGAAATCTGTCTTCATTGATGAAACCCACATCTTGCAGCTCGGCCAATTGCATTAGAAGGCTCCACCGCAGCGAGTAAGCTGACTGGCTAGAGCTAAAGGTTTTTGTCCTCTAATAGCTAACAAGCTTAACTCCAGCATCTCTTAATATTCTGTGAACATAGACACTACCACAGCACTAGAACACTGCTGAACCCCATGTACGTCTCAAGAGCACCAATATTTTTTTCAGATATTTTATGACTTGCATTTTTGCAGAATTGTAAGCATGCATAGTATGTGCGAGAGCAATAAACTGGTGAATTGTCATTGAAACACAGTCAGGCTGAAAACCTGTGAAATAATAATTGATCTTTTTGCACTGGTTCAAATCTGTGAGCGATGTAATTTAGAAACCTTTCAAAGTTCATTTAATATAAAGCATTATCTGTTTTGATTTGCCTAGATAAAAGTAACTTATACAGTACCTGTACCATAAGATTTGCTAACTGTTTGCACTTTGATTTAAAGGTATAGTATGTAATTTCTATGGAAGTTTGTTTCAGCCACTAAAAAAAAAAGTTTAAAAAAAATCGCCATCCGTGACTCAAAATTTATAGTTAAGTATCTCAGAATTTCAAGTCAATAACTCAAAATTTTGAGGTAGCACTGCCAATCAGGAAGCTCCACGACGGTGCGTCATTTCTTTGTTAAGCAGGAGGCTGAAGGCATCAGCTGTCCAACAGATGGACATAAAAATATTGATTCCAAACATTTATGCAGCTATTTTTTACTAGAAGGCATTCAAAAGTCAAAAAGCTGATGACAGTTTGTCCATGCCTGCTAGACACTGCTAGCTCACTGATGCTGTCGCTACCTGATTTTGAGTGCACATGCGTTGGCGTTCTGCTTCCGGGTAACAAGGAAATGACCTCTTTCATGGAGCTTCTTGATTGGCAGCGCTAACTCAAAATTTGAGTTAATAACGAATGGGGATTTATTATTTTTCTAATGGTGGAAACAAGTTTCCATAAATTTCTGATGTCATTAGTAAGAAAAAAAAAAAAAAGGATGTCTGCTAGTGTAGTGAAATGGGATCATAGGAGTTGTTGTCTTCACCAGTGTGTCATATTTGGGTTCAAGAAGCACACTCAAACTGTTTTCAGTGAATATTGAAAAACTGCTGAGTATTTACAGACAACTGGCTGGAGAGGATGGATTATGAACAGGGACGCAACCAGGAGCTCTGCCAGAGAAGAGAGATGATGTTAACAGCAGCCAAGGTGAGTTGAACAAGATGTTGCAGACTTAGTAATTTGTTTCCACTGTCTTACTTCTTTGTCTCACAAACTGAGGCTCTGGAGGGGTACACAGCTGGGAGGTGGAAATCCAAGACAGACAAAGCAGTGCAGATGGAGAGTGGCCATAAAGGTGGAGAGCAGGTAAGTCGTTTTTGTTGCAGGATAATGAGAGTGACTGACTGAAGCAGGTGGCGCGTGGCTGTATGTGTTTGCAATACTCCTCAGGTATGTCTAGGCGAATAGATTTAAAAGACAGACTTCAAGCGGAAGGAGACGGGCAAACTGGGTTACAGAGCAAAAAGCACAAAGCTAGCAGATAACGGGGGAGGGGGGGGGGGGGGCTGATTACCAACATAATGGAAAACAATACCAGAAGCTCGATTACTCATCTCAGAACAACACGAGCAAAAAGACTCCACCCACAAAGCAGAGCTGGCCCACAACTCCACCAAAGAGAGGAGAAAAAGGAGACCCAAATCCAACCCTGCTCAAAAGACTGTGAAAATCCACTGAAGGTTGACATGACTCAGCAAAAATGCATGTTCAGAGAATAAGTGTTTTTGTTAATGTTAAGTTGTTAATGTGTGATTAGATTGAGTCGACTGCTACTAGAGCTACTGTACCTAAGGATATATTTTAATTCAGTCATGGGGTTGCTCAAAGCTGTTATCTATGGTAAAAACACACAGCTTAAAGATTAGTCAGAGACCACCTGGCAACCTCCAGTCAAAATGTGTATTCTTTAAGCATGTGATGCACCACGAACCTCGTTATTAGTGTTTTGGTCACTAGCAGAGCACCACTGTCACCTGTAGTTTGCATGGAAGAGTCTGCAAACACTTTCTAACTACAAGCTGAGTGGTAGTAAAACCTGAAAGTGTGGCACAGAGTGGATTTGGAGACCGTTCGCACTCAAAGTAAAAATCCTGCCTCGCTGCTATACCCAGCATGTTTTTAAAGGCCAAAGTTATTGCATCTGTGTCCAGTGATTTTGTTGCCTTTAAAATGGTGACTTTGAACAAGGAGACCAGGTCTGCAACTGCTCACAGAGATTTGCAGTCTTCAAAGCAACTTTGGTGGATCAAGACAGCGATAAATCAATAATCACCTTGCATTCAAAAGCGGTTGCCCACAGGCTGAAGGTATTGCACACTCAACCTCTACTTTTTCAGTTGCCGAATGTGGAAAAATTCAATGCAATCACCAGGCAACCATGGATTTTTCCTAATCACAAGGAGGCTCCCATCCTGTTTTTACTCCAGTGTGAATGAGCCATAAGGGAACCAATGGGTTAGTCTGCTGATTTAATAGTCAATTTTTCAGGGCTTCCAGTGTTGCCAGGATATCCAGACATTGGAGAGAGATTATGTTCTGTGCACCTTGCAGTGTATATGAATATTTAAATGTTAGAAAAATACAACATTTCTACAACTAGGAAGGCCACAGGCTTTTTTTTTTTTTTTAATGGCCACACTGAAATGTTAAGAGAGAGAAATGTAGAATAAGGGTGCACAATTTTAGGCAGTCGTTCCTCCTGTAAATCATTCACAGCATAACACAAAAGGTCAAAATAGTTGTGCCATAAATTAAAAAGGACAAACGCCACATACTTTGTTTTGCCCAATCACTGCACGGAAGTATGTGTGATTATTTCAGAAAATCACGGATGCAGCACCTGAGCTCTGATGTCAGATAGGCGCAGTGGGAGGGAGCCTTGAACACCTTGAACCTACTCTACAGTGTGTTGATGGAATCTTATCATTCAGTTACCGTCCCTGAATTTTGTGTCTGTTTTCACTTGCACTAAAAACCCTGAAGGTCATCATCCTTCATTGGAAGTCAGTGTTGAACTCTCTGCACAGCAGTGCGCCTACATTCAAAATGAGGAAAGAAAAAGAAACAGTGCTGACAGTGTTTCAAAATATATATTTTGTACTGGTGCACATTGAATGGAGTGAGAAATGTGATGTTAGGAATACTGCTAGAAATACTTCCCCCATTGTATATTATTTCCTTGTACTTATTAAGGATTAAGGTTAGAGACTGACAGCATGAAATGAAGTCAGAAATGACCAGGAATGCTTCTTGAGAGACAGTTTAAAAATAAATCAAACTACTAAATCAACACTGATACTGTGATTTTTTTTTTTATTCCCACTATCAACTAATACATAATTATATTATTTGCCGTATCACGTTACAGTGTATTAATACAAAACACAATGTTGCAGGGCTATTATATATTCTTTTGCATTGATAAATGAGCTTGACAGTGCTTCTACCACAGGGGCTCAATATAGGCAACAAGCTCCAAATGCATACATTATGGTGTATCAAACAATTATTAACAAGCTCTTATTCTCAAAGTGGGATACAAAGCTTGCCTCTGAGGAAAAACAAAGGGTTCGGAGCAGCTTTTCTATTTCAGGGTGGTGTTTATTTTCAGTGAATGATAATAGACTGCTCGTGGATAAGTGCAAAATTAGTCTGCAACAGCTGTGTCACCTGTGAAAAACGGTGTGAATTGGATTGCTCCTCATTGTCTAGTCTAGCCTATACCTGTGGCTAATATGATTGACTGCTCCACTGTCTGCTGACTAATGTAATTGTCTGCAGCTATTTTGGTAAAGACTCGATGAGTGTAACAGGCGACAGTCCCTCCGTGGTCACGGAAGGATCAAGTCTCCTCGTGGGCGAAGACAGCCACAGCAGGCCCGCGGTGGAGGTGCCGAGCGGAGCAGCCAGTTTCCTCGTTTGCGGTAGGCCAGCCACACCAGCAGCAGCATCACTGTGACAAGAGAGGAGCCGACCACAAGGCTGACTATGACCAGAACCAGGTCCAGTTCTGATGGGTCTAAAAATAAAAAATAAAAAAAATCAGAGGATGAAAGCCGCTGTTGTGATTTGTTTGTCCAATGTTCTCTTGTCGCTTTTAATTTCATACTGTAGCTTTATATGACACACTCATGAGGAGAATTTCTCATTTACTGTCACACCATCTGCCATGCATGTTCTCTCATCTCAGATCACCATTTTTCCGTAAGAACCAGCTAAAAAGTTACCTATCTCCTCTGGAAATGTAGAATTCTTCACTTGTTTCAACATGGGGCCAAAGGATATGCGATTTCTGAGATTGCTGACAATAGATTGCGAGCCCTCTAAGGGAAGTGCACTCCTCTGCAGAAGACACTGCTATAAGAAGACAAGAAAATATGAAACACGTAAGTTTGGAAAATGGCAAAACAGCTAACAGGTTATTACCTGTTTGGGTGATGGATAGTTGTTCCTTCTAGCTTTGATGCTAAACAGAAAAATGTGCGTAAAAGCAATACAAATAACGCGCTCCTCAGATAAATATTTTTGGAAAACCTGTTTTCTTTACTGGTGTTTTTTTTTTTTTTTTTTAATGTGCATAAAACAGCGGGAGTGGAACTATTTATTTCAGATAAAAAGCTGGAAATGAGGATTTGAGTTTGAAAGCAATGCCTTTTTTAAATCTAGGTATCCCATTTTCATTTAGAGCAGTTCAAACAAGGTAGCTGTGATGCAACGATTAGCTCTTCTGCAACTGATGGGTTTCAGCAGAAGATGTAGTCTTACATCAAGAAGAAACAATTTGTAATGATGACGGGGGGGGGGGGGTAGATAGCTGTCAATAGATGTGCACAACGAAAGTTGCAGATTATGCAGTAAAATTTGTCAAACTCTCTGCCCATATTGTGTTTGAGCGATGCATTTTAAACTTCAGGAAAACAGTGCAAACACTGATTTACGTGACCATTGCTAACAGGGGGAAAAAAAAGAAGAAAAATGGTGGTTGAGAACTTAGCAATACTAGAAACACAACTGCTGTGGGAGCTGTAGCACGGCTCTTCAAAGCCAGACATCAAAATGAGTCTCTGGAGTTTATCCTCTCTTTCACCTCCGCCCTCTAACATGCACTTGTCAGATGATCCCCTTTTCCCCATTAAATCAGAGGCCTCATTCCCAAAACAGCAGGATACAGTAGTTTGTATCAGAGCAGCCGCGTCCTTTGCTACTCGTCGAGTGTTGCTCTGTAACTTTGCAAAGACCTTATCTGACCTACACAGTGTATAACAACATGACCAGTGTTCTAGGCTGTTTATAGTTGATAGAGCGTTGGTGTGTTGCATTGGTCATACCAAGGCATTGTTTTTACTCCAGATTTAGAAAAAAATGTTTCCTTCTGCTTTCAAATAATCCTTTCTCTCCTGTTTTTTTTTTCTAGCAAATATTCCTTATATGCGTTTACCCTTTCTTCTTGCTCTTTTACCCAACCAATTTACAGGAGCCTGTTCACTTCTCGTCTGTCTCATGTTTTCTATGTCACAACCCTGTGTCACAAAATTTAAATTACCTTCAGTCGCTCGCTCTTTCATTCTCTCACATCATTACACTGTGCACCCACTGCAATCTTACCCTTTCACAGTCAGAGTGGTTCCTCAGGCAGACACTCAGATCACAGTGTAGGTACACTACTGAGTAATTAATCATTTGGAAGAGACTGATGGTGAAGCTGGCACTCGTTGACAAGGCAGTGGGCAGCAGTGTGATCCCTGCTGGTTCTGCTGCTAACCTGAGGCACCAAAACAAATGCAGAATATTACCTTAGTGGAGTTTTTCCTTTAAAAGAAATAGTGGAATGTTTAAGGAAAATGGTTAAACTTAGAAAATCCTGCAGGTAAAGTCTCAGTCGCATTTCTGCCAGAAGCCATGGGAGCTGTAGTGATCAATAAACATGAAAGCAAAAACAATGCACCATTTTTGCATCAATATTTTATATTGGATTGAGCTGAACGTTTAAGAGACAATGAATCATGTTAGGTAAATGTCAGCACTTGTTTTATGGTGTTGTAAGACTGGTATTCATGGTATATAATGCTAATACGTTTTGCATTTAAATTCAGCAAAATCTTTCACCTGGAAGAAAAGCATATTAAAAATACAGTGTGTAAACACTTCTTTAAGTATGCTGTTTAAAGAGCCTACAATAATAGTCACTCACATTTTGACATTTTAGAGGTTGTGTATTTACAGTATATTTCTGCCTCTCTATATGTGCTGGAGTACACCCAATTTCCAGCTATCTGACGGATGCTGGCTCAGAGAGATAACTCCATCAACCTACAACAGCCCTCTTATCTAGAATATTTAACTTAGAAATGTACCTGCAGCTCCCGGGATTGATGTGAATTATAGTAAAGCTGTTTATCTGTTTTTTTTAAAAAAAAATTATATATATATATATAAATTTGTAAGCAGGAACAGTCTGGCTCTCTATATTTTAACAAGTATATTTAACAAGCCCATTATAAGGATTAATTGATAAAAATTTGATAATTTTTTTTTTTTGTCCTTTATCACCAGGCCAGAGATTTGGAAAAACTCAATTAAAACAATATTTATATCTAATCAAAAGTTTGAGTCGGAATAAAAACCTTATTACAATGAGTCAGCAAACACTGACATTATCACATTTGTCCTCAAAATGACACCCATCCAAATGATGGGCTGGAGGATGAGCTAAAGGCAGGGTACACCCTGGACCAGTCACCATTCTGTCACAGCACTAACAGAGACACAGTCAACCATTCACACCCACATTTACACCTACAGCCAATTTTGAATGACCAAATAAGCTAACGTGCATGCGTTGCAGCTGTGGGAGGAAGCCAGAATAACCAAAGAGAACCCATGCAAGCGCGGGGAGAACATGCAGACTCCACACAGAAAGGCCCCAGCTGTTCAAACCGGGAACCCTCTTGCTGCAAGACAGTGCTAACCACTGCACCACTGTGCTGCCCCATCTTCAGAATTATCAAATAAAACTCAAATTAGATGCAACTAATACAGTAGTATTAGTAGGCAGCCTCTTTGAATGCGTCATGATTGACAAACCCCAAAATAAATACGACCTCATCCTGGCACAGGGACATTTAAGTTGGAAAGGGTTGGTGCGGAGGTTATAAATTTGCTTTATTCATGTATGTATTTTATATATTTTTTTCTCATTTCAACTCCAAAAAGCCCCCTTTTTTTAATGTATTTAATAAAACAATATACTGTAAAAAGCATGTGTAACTCTTCTGTTCAGCATAACTTTTGTGTTATGCTGAACAGAAGAGTTAGAAAACAACGCAAGCTCTTATTTCAGACTTTCCTGTTTACCTTGAGAAAAGACAGCAGGTAGTGTTCACAAGGTCTGGCTGGATGGTTGGAGACAGGCAACAGGAGGTGACCCCAAGATTTATCTGACTGTTGTTTGTCTTCAGGTTGATAACCACTCTGAGGTTCCCCCGGGCAGGTACAGCATCACCAGGCTCTACACCTCTCCCAAGGTCGAGACTCATTTCTGCTGTGTAGTTCCCACTGCCACACAGGTCCTCTGAAACTTCTGTTATACTACCAGCAAATGAATATATTTGTAATTTGTAAAGTTAATGTTTCTTCATTTACATCATGAATTTCTTCACAGAGGGATTATACAAAAAGTGTAAAATGTAAAAAGCATTTTTACAAATGTAGTGGTTATGTTTAATTTATTTTGCTTAGCTAAAATTCATAATTATTCTATGAACATTACATTGACTGCAGCAATAAATAAAAGATACACAAACTGGCACGGTAGTCAATTTGCTAGCTGTAGTTCGTGACTTAGTATCACTAATGAGGAAGCAAAAAATATATAAAAAGGCACGTGGCCATTGGGGAACAACACAGCAACTGACAGTGTTGGAGTACTAAATCTACTCAGTACTTAAACCATTCAAAATCACCAGTGTGTGTGTTAACTAATTATTAAAAATGATATTACCCAGAGAGATGCAGATGAGGTGAGGTTCTTGCCCTGAGTTTTGGCTTTCGCAGCTCCGCTTCAGACTCTGGGAGTGACACCCTGCGCCCAGACTCTTCTTTAGCTGCACCACTCGTCGACCTGGTGGCATTTTGCGTTTTAAGTGTCTCAGTTTTGCCTCTTCCTCGGTTTAATTGTGTTTTTGTGTTTTTTTCAGAGAGCAGAGTCGGCTCAGTAGCCTTTATTGTCGTCGGTAGAGCAGTTGCTTCAGGTTCAGATAAAGTGACCTGTTTAGCAGGAGCCTCCCGAGCTTCAGAGGTCTCTCTGTGAAAGCGTCTTTGTGTTGTTTTCCTTACAAACCGGGGCCTCTCAGGTGTCCAGTGCCTCTCCAAATGAACAGTTTTAACTGTCATACTCTTGACCTTTTTTGACATTGTTTCATGGCCATGATCAGATTTAGTGATGGATGCTGAAAGCACTGCATATTCAAGGTCAGCAGCCTGCGGTGTAGCCTTTCCAGCTACAAGAGAGTCAGAGCTGCAACTGCTGTTTTCTGGTTTTGTGCCAGGAGTGTCCTCAGCACTGAAATGATCTCTTTCTGTGACTGCACCCTGTGTTTTATTCATTTTCTGACTGTGATCAATCCCACCTGCTCCAGTTGTTGTTTTAGTTGCCTTGGTCGACTGAGCGCAGCCAACAGTCCTACAGCTGGTTTTATTAATAATCTTTGTAGGCGAGATCCTTGTAGTTGATACAGAATCTGTCATAGATCCAGATATCAATTGACTTATTGAAGTCTTTTCATGCGAGGTCTGCCTGTCGGGCTGCTCTATTCTGTCCTGCGTATGTGCTGTAGAAATTTTCTCAAGCAGAGGGTGTTTGGCTTCAAACGCACTCTTTGTAGTCAGAGCTGTTTTGATGTCTTTAATTAATGAATATTCTATTTTTCTAAACATGGTAGATGTTGGACCATGTGAACCTTCAGCTCTGTGGGATGTCTGCAACAAGCCTGTTTGGATGTCCCTCCCTGGGTCATTAATATTGTGTGTTATTGCGAATATAGCAGGAGGAGCATGCTGACTTTGTTCAATAGTCTGTACAGAAATGTTATCCTGAAGCTGTTCTGCGCTCTGTGCTTCTGTTGCCTGTTGTCTTTTCACAGCAGAGGTGAGTTTGCCAGTAGTGGGAGTTATGGGAGGCCCTATCCGTGACAGAGTCTCGGTATTGGAGTGCTCCACGTGCTCAGCAGCAGCGCGAGATGACTTTTCCGCAACTAGCACACCCTCGCTAACCATCAGGGGTGATTCACGATCTTCTCTGGACACAGTGACACCACCTGTGGTAGGAGTTGAAGCCAGGGACACCGAATCATTGATTATATCTGTGATGATCTGAAAGGAAGACATAGCGTTCACTAGCTGATCATCGGTCTGGTGTGTGAATTTACTGAGGACAATAATATCATTTCTGGAAGTAATATGTGGAGCACGGGGAGCACTGCTGCTCGCTGTGCCTCGTGGTGTCAAGGAATTGTCTTGGTTTGGTGTCGTTTTTTCTCGCAGACGCTTCAAATCATAAACAGGCACGTCAGTCATGCGATTAGCCTGTAATTTCTGCATTTCAGGCTGGCTGTCTGACTCAACATCTGGAGAGGTGCCAGTTTGAGCATGTGTGTCGAACACAGGTGTTCCAAAATCATTTACAACATACATGTCGTCCGTAGCCTGCTCAGTCTCGGGCCTCGTATGAACCGCAAGCATGACGGGCTTGGCGGGAACTGTCACTGCGTTGTTTGCTTCATCCTCGCCAGGTACCCTGATCAGGTCATTCTCATTTGTGATTTTTACTACAGGTTTTTCAGTTTTCATTATAGACAAAGAGTTCAGTTCATCTATGTTATGGTCTTTATTCCTGCCAGTTATTCGTGATATGAAAGGGGAACTATGTTTTTCAAGTCTCGTCTCTCCTCTTTGCTTTGTGACTGGCTCTAAATGTTTCACTTTCGATGTTACCATTGTTCGCACATTATCATTCTCCTTGGGTTGATCTCCCTCCTCAGCAGTCGCTAACAGAGACTCAGCTCGGTCACTTTCACTATTTGCATAATGAGTGTTGGAACTGGCACTCAGTAAGTTTTTTTCAGACACTGGTCTGGTTAGCCCTGTCGCCCTATAGGCGCCAGGTAAAATGTCACCTCCAAACAGGCTGAGATTTAGCAGCGGTGACACATTGGTGGGAGGAAATTGATCGTTTTCCGCTTTAGGACTCAATGATGCCGTTAGGGCGTGTACAGATCTCTGCTTGTTACCATCAACGGGGGTATGCAGAGCATCTGGATGGGCTGTCCGCTCTGACAGTTTAAATGAGCATGGCTGGCCTGAAGTCATGTCAAAAGAGGAGGAGGAGGAGGAGGACTCTCTGATCTGAGGGGCAGCCTGCGCTTGGCGGGGCTGCAACTGGCCTATGGAGATGTGGGCCTCGGATGACAAGGCTGTGGCCGTGGGTGGCCTAGTAGATGAGTCATTATACATCTTCTGGTGTGGAGTGGGATTCACTGATGGTGTAATGTATTCTGCTTGCTCTCTCTCATTTGTGGTATGTAAAATTGAATTGCCCTTTGAAACTGAAGCACTAAATTTATGCTTGTGATCAGGGATGCCGTAAATAATTGATATGTTGAGAGAAGAACTATTTACTGTAAAGTGGGGCTCAACTCTCAGGAATCCAGCTGTGGTTGCCAATCGATGGGTGGTGAGTGACAACATATTGCTGATACTGTTTAGTAAAGGGTGAGCGAATTTAGCTGCACTGCTGTGTGGGGAAACTGATGGCTTTGCTATGTCCCTAAATTTTAAAGTGTGATCTCCAAATGTGTGAGAGGGTTTCGTGGAAAATGTAGCCTCAACGACATTTTTCTGGCGACTTGCTTTGGCGAGTGATGATGTAAGTTCATGCTTTGGAAGCACAGCCCTGGGGGGAGTGAGATGAGATTTAATCTGTGTGTATGGCTCCTTGGGAAGAGATGTTGTTTTCGATTGATTTGGGCTCTGATATCTCAGTCTTGAGCGTGTTGTTCTGTGATTATTTGTCACTTTATAGGTAAATGATTTATTTGTGATTTCCACAACTGGTGTAGTATTTCCTCCCAGCTGAAGGTCCTTGTGCTCGGTGGTTCCCAGCTGTTTAATCAAACTGAGGCAGGAAGACAGGTTTTCAACAGCGTGTCCTTTATCTCCGTTAAATTCTTTCGAATTAGTAGGAGGTCCGAGGGGAACATTTGTCAAGTCCTCTTTCCCAGTTTCCTCAGTACATTTATTGTCTTCATTTTCCTCAAGTCTTTCCTCACTTCTAGCCTCTGCTGCTTCCCTTCTTAAATACTGTCTCTGCTTTTCAGCTACAACTTTGGGGGAATTCTCTTCATATATTTTAGTCACGCTGTCTCTTTCAGCACCTTCTTCATCACTGGCTTCCCCTTGGCTTTGATCTTGGTTTTGTCTCAAAGTTACAGCTTCCTCGCCATCAGTCCTTCCAACTTTCTCACTACTTGTGTTGCCCATTTGCACTGCCATTCCTTCCCCCTTCCTGCCTGTGGTTGCCTTTGCTCTGGTATTGATTATTTTTTCTTGTTCTTCTTGTCCAGTGTCTTTAAATTTTTCTCTTTGATAGTCCAACGTTGCATCTTTCCCGTTCTTCTCTTCTTCCTGCAACTTCATTATTGTTTTGATCTCTTCATTGTTTTCCATCTTGTCCCCATCTTCCGCAGCTACAATTAACACCCGTTCATCTCTTGTTTTCGCATCGTAATCTCTTAGTGAGTCTCTGATTAAATCCCCATTATATGTTGAATAAGACTGGCGAGTTGATGCCATATTCCTCTCACTGGCAACATCAAACGTCCTTCCCTGGATGATTTCAGTCCCTGAAACTCTGCTTATTGTCAGTTTCTCAGAAAGTGATTTGCTTGATAGTGTTGGTAGTGTCAACACAGACGTGTCATCACCAAAGTCCTGTCTCAACTCTGAGAGAAACAACTTCCCAGGGAAAACTTCTCTTGTTGTGGTGGTTGTAGTTTGTGGTTCTTTAATACCTGGTTTATTCAGTGGCCCTGGGGGATCAACAAAAGACTGTTTAGCAATGCTGTGTACAGCGTTAAATGTTCGAGGATCTTGTTTATCTGTCAAGTGTGTCTTTGTGGTTGCAGATGCAAGCTTTATGGCAGAATCCTTTGGTAGCAAAGTCAGTATGGGTTCTTTGTTCTGAAAGCTTGGTTTAGTTGGTGTTTGGTGCCTCAGAAGAGAGATCAAAGAATCCACTCTTCTTGTCAGAAATTGAGACTCTGGATTTTTGATTGGCAAAGTGGTTGGCCCGCTCCCGCTGAAGGGTGTTGCGGCACTGTGAGCATCAGTCGAGCTAATTCTTACGGCTGGATGAGATGCAGTGCTGTGATCACTACCTTCTGGAAGAACATTTATGTGACTGTTGTGGAGAGCCGCAGTAATAGCAGGCATATTGCTTACCGGCCCGCTGCTTGTGTCCAAAGGCTGGTTTTGAATGGAACTTTTTAAGTTTGTTGAGACACTGTGGGAAGCCGTTTTGTTATTCTTACTGAAATATATGAGGTCTGACTGCAGGTCCCCGATGCTCACTTTTTTACCATGCAGCTCTTTTTCTCCACTTTTTACTGGTTTCCTTGCAATATAAAAGGACTTTGATGAGCGATAAAGTTCTGTAGATGTTGAGATGGGTCTCTCTGTGACAGAAGCATCACTGGGATAGGTATGCCTCGACTGATTCTTGGTGTCTTTTTTTATTTCTGATGACATCTCAGCGAGAGGTCGCATGTGAAATGCAACCACTTCTGTGTCTGATGAAAAAAAATTGCTTTGGGAATCATTCAAAATGCTTTGACTATTATTCTGAGTTTTATTGAAGGAAAAAGAAAGGAAAGTCTGATTGTATAGCAAATTTCCTCTCTCACTGAAACTGGAATGCTTGGTAAGGTTTGAGTGACTGATGTCCTTGTTCAAAATTTCTTGTTCTCGCGCCGACTGTTGATATAAACCAGATAATGAGGCTGCAAGTTTATTGTTGTCAGGGGAGTCATGAGGTGGCAGTACACTGGAGACTGGTCTTCGATCTTTCATGCAGGTCAGACACAAGTTTGTTATAGTGTTTCTTCTCAGTAAATCTCCCGCAGTAGAACTTTGAAAGATGGATTGCGCTGTACCGAAGCCATACACATTTCCTCCCGGGTTTGTGGTCCCCTTGCCTTGAGACAGTTTGTCATCACTGTCATTGCGTACTGCAGTCACGTTATCAGTTACACGAGAATGAGATGCAGATAGGATTGGAGCTCTCAGGCCTCCATCAACAGATGTGGGCTTAACGGAGTTAGTGTTTCCCTGATTCCTGTAATCAAGAAGAGTGTGAAGCCAAGGAGGGGCTCTCACTGCATCTGCAGTCAAATTGACCTCTGGCTCAGAGGTGTCATTCATCATTGATTCTGCTGCAGCTTGTACAGAAGGCAGTGAGATCTTTTCATAATTGGAGATCAATAGTTTTTCTGATTCAGCGTCAATCCTCATAGCTGATAGCTCGCTCTTTAACGTGAGAGAGTTTTGGCCATTTCTGGAGACAACATGCTTTAAGCTCGGTAGTGAAATCGTGGCTGACGTGTTTGTGATTAGACTTTTCTTATAAGATTGTGTTGGTCTGGTGTCAAACAAGACCGCCCCTAGAAACTTGTCAGTCACTGCCATTGCAGTATGCTGATGTGTCTTCTCTGTAGGTATTGCTTCTGTGCCATGACCAATTGTGTTTTCCTTTTTCAAAAGCAGATCTTTTGTGACAGTTGTGCCTTTTGTTTGCTCTGTGAAGTAACCTTGGAAATCTTCTTTTTCTGCCCTGACTACAAAGAAAAAAGCAAAACATGTCACTCAGCCGCCTTCCCTAGAGGCTCTCTCCTAAACCTAGCATGAAAAATTGCACCAAAAATAAATTAATAAATAAATGTATTATCCAAAATGAACACTATTTAAATTCAACATTATATAAAAGATCACGTTACTACAAATACCTGGCATTCAAAATAAGATTGGGGTGATGTAAAAAAAATATATATATATTTTTTTTTTTTCATTGTTTCAATTATTGAAGAAAAGGTCTTGCCCCTATTTGACTTGTCCTTGCTGGTAATTGTGGATATTTAAAAAGAGTGTTAGAAAAAGAGCCTTACTGCGAGTACAAGTGCAGTCTGCTGGTAGACATTTGCTCAAGCAACTGTATGCATACAGCACAAATGATCAAAGATTGAAAGGTTGGGAAAGAATTAGTCATATTAAAACATAATTATAAAGCTACACAAAGTATTATGTCAGCTACAGATTTTATATCTCATTTATTAATTTAATTACTTTAAAGTGCTTTGAAGTAAGAGCAAAGAAATGTTATATATGTATCCATCTATGTATCCAGGCATTATACGCAATTCAATAGAAATGTAAGGAAAATTCTGACAAATGAGCTACTTTCAATTGCAGCTTTAAACTGCTCTATAAAACATTTTTCATACTCACATCACGGTTTTTAAGCTTTCGCAGTATTTAATTGTATAACTCATAACTGTGAACTGTAACTGTTTAACCTATGCAATATTTTAAATCAGCCAATTAATTGATAAATCTGTAGTATCTATCTGTGCAGTACTTACCATTAAGTGGCATAAATTAACCATAACATTACTTGAGTAGCTACTGTTTTATATTCAAAAAGTAAACACGTGTGAGTACATACCTGGAACCAGAAAGAGTCCTAGTATGAAACAGTGAAGCCGTCTCATTTCTGTTCTGTCTTATTTGCAATTAATCAAGCCTGATGTTCTCATTACAGTTTAGTCCACCTGAGCAGAAGGTATCGGCTGCTTGCAGTTACACACAGATGGTGTCGTCCCATGCAGGGAGCTTTTGTCCTCTGAAGTTCATTTATGCATGGATTAGATTTCACAGTAATCCGCCCATCTTTACAGTCACTGTCACAACTATGTGGTCAAAAGGTTCATAGATTTCAGGAACTCAATCCTGAATTGTATACATCTATCAGAAACTTAAAATTGAAATATTCATGGTAATACTCTTAGATACAACAAATTGCATTGAAAATGTTACAAATGATTGTAAACAGCCACAGTTTTCATGTTTTTTTGACAAAGAAACATTAATGTCCATATCTCTTTTATCATCCCTCTTTAGAATAAGACTTGTGTTACTGCAATATTGCCAGTAAAGCTAAAGCTATATACTTTGTGCTGCATAACCTCATTAAAAACCTTGACTTTGAAGGACTTTCAAGATCGATGAACATGTTCTTTCTTTTTCTAATCCAGGTCCCAATAAAAATACCATCACTATGTTAATGTTACCTGAATAATATCAATCCATCAGAATCCAAAAAATATGATTCATTCCACTGTACAACAATATATTTGATATTTTATGTTATAAAAGAATGACATTGACATCCTATAAGATACAGATAAACAAGGTATAACTGATTGTACTTGCAGCTACATGTGCTAATTACTTACATAAATTCACACAGAAATGAAAAATAAGGAGAGAATGTTGTTAATTTTTACTGTATGACCTTGTTTAAGTAGACTGACCAAGGAGCAGACTCGAATCCCAATGAAGTACAGCAAATACTTAATCTCTGGTCAGACTTAGAGACTGATAAACATTAAGACGTAAAAAGAAACAAGAAAATGAATGACGTCCAGGACTGGAACTTTTTTTTTTTATTACATTTTGTTTTACTCAAAGGTGAGTGAACATCAAAGCCAAAAACAGAAGAGAGAAGAAAACAAGACTGATGTCAGGTAAGGATACTATAAAATGTGCGGTCAGGGTTTCAGGAGATGAGCTTTACACAGGAGTGCAGAATCTCAAGGCCGTGTAGTTCTCGAAGTTTGCTCGTGTGTCTGGAAATGAAGGAAAAGTCTTTTTCAAAAGAAAACAGTGGTAATATATTCAGTGGGTTGGCATTCAATTATAACTACACTCGTGTGAGCTCAGGAACTGAAGATTAACACATCCTCAACACAGTCGCACGCAAGTTCTTGAGCCTGGAGGAATATTTTAGTCTTTCTAGGAATAAAGAAACATGTTGTCACTGCTGGCTCCTATTATTAAGTATACTATTTCAGTTGTACTCACTTAATCACACCGGTTCTATAGTGGATGATGGCCCACAGTAGCACATCAGTGCTTAGCTAAGAATGTTATCAGTTTTTATCAGTTTTTATTTGTATCCTCGTGGATTCTGTAAATAAAGGAGTGTTCACACCTGACTTTTACTCTTCAAAATGCATCTACACCTATAGATTTTTCACATTACACTGTTAAATATTGTCTTCTTCTCCCAAATATTTAAATACTCATCCATATACATGTATAATGCAACAGCATAGACTAGTTGTATTTGTTTAAAAAGAAAATTATTTCACAACTATTTTAGAATTGATACCGATATATATTTTTACATGATGTAATTATGTCACATCACAATATCACTGCTATAGCAATGCCATGAGCTCAACAATGAGACAAGTCCAGGCATGTCTGAGAGTGAGAGCTGTGTGTCAGCCTGAGATGAGGATTTAGTATCTAAAGAGGGAGTTACTTCAACGACCTTCAACAAAGCACAGAAAGGTGGAAACATAAACAGTTTCACCATTTGAGGCAAAAACTCACCGTCAAGTACAACCAGGCTACGAAGGAGGAGATACTAGCAACTGCTGATGTGCGATGCAAATGATCAAAAAATAACTAAGCATTGCTTGAGAACTCGCTGGTTGCATAGTGGGAAAGCAGAGCTTAAGCAGCTGGTTAAAAAGCTCGACCCAACATACAACATCCAAGGTAGAAACTGTTCTTCAGTTTTATTTTATTATGTTACTTATGTTATTGCTGAGCTGAATTGTTAAGCAGTCATGTTGTACTTTTACTTTAAATTCCCAAGGAAAACACTACCTTGGCTACTTTTGTGCTTACATTTGCTTATGCTGTGCCACTGGATATAATGCCATGTCACTACTATTACACTATAATGCTGCTGCTGGCGACTTGTTTTTATAGATTCACATTTCAAATTAGGTTGTATGTAATCAATGACAGCAGCTCAGTGGAAAAGAAGGATGGAAAATTGCTTTCGTTTACTTACAAATGCTGCTGCCTGCAAGCGTCAAGCGTCAATAAAACAGTCAATATTTTTTTTTAATCTCAGAAATATCGTGATCGTAAATTTTCATGAAATATTGTGATATCACTTTGAGGCTATATCGCTCACCCCTACTACCAGTGCTCCAGGCTAATATATAGAATGTAATCAACAACTTGTAGTTAATAGAGTAACGTGAGAGGGTACCTGGGCTCAGCGCGACACAGCTTCCCAAGAGCAATGGCTGCATTTTGCTGCACAGCTGTCCTCTTAGCATCACCTGCAGCGTGCCGCAGCAGCAACTGCACAATATCAGTGCCCAGCAGGTTGCTGGCAACTCCCTCCAACTCAAGGCAGTGGGCCAAGCACAGGGCTGCATTTCCTGAGACCATCTCATCACTGCTGGAGCTCAGCAAATGACGTAAAATAGACAATTCTGAGTGAAACAATAAATGAATAGCAATGAGGAAGGGAATATATATGTATATTAAATATATTTAAAAAAATACATAATGAAATGAAATATATAAACAGATGTATTTTATACTGCCCTCATATGTGAATCAACACGTCCCCAACTGACACACACACACACACACACACACACACACAATTTGAATATTAGGTCAGCACTCAAATTTTATTCATGGACTAATGAAGGCGCTTGTTAAAACTAACACGTCAATCATTTCTCACTTTTATCAGAGTTCACCAGCTCCTCCCGTGCCAAGTGACTGGCAGCAGTGCACACTGTCAAAGTCTTAATGGCATACTTAGTGGCAGTCTGCCCGGTTCCCTGGGTAGGCAAGCACAAAAATAACAATGACATTAAAACCAGCAGAATGAATGTGGATAAACATTAAATTTATAGTGACAGTCAGAGGTCACATGAAATGTGAAGGAAAAAAATGCCTTTTAGTGGAATTAGTGCAAATCTTAAAAAAGGAAAAAGATCATATGCACACTTAAATATGGTTTAGAGAAACACTGATATCACTAAAGATATTTTTATTCATATGTTTTGATGTTGTCTTTACTGACTCATTATAATGTGACTGTTGTGAAATTATTTTAGTTTATAATGGGGGTGAAAATTTGAGTGTTTGGTTTTGTTCCATGTTGTGTTTCTTTGAGCAAAACATGAATGCACAAGACAAATAACGAAGCCCACCAATACTGTAAGCCAACAAATTCTGCTCAGATCAAGCACAGAATTTATAGTATAAGTATTAGCTACATGCAATAATACAGATTAATACTGCCTTCTTTTAAGAATCATGGTATTAATATTCAGTGGGGAAGATCCGAATGATTGTGCACAGCTATCACCTTCAGGAGCCTGAACATGGTCTTGACCACTTCCCTTTGGGTAACACGCTGAATGGCTTGAGAGGACTGAGGAAGGACAGTGCTCAGCACACCTGTGGCTCTCTGGAGAACAATGAAGAATGCTGGCATTAGAAAATGAAATAACAGAAGACTGAAAAAAGCAGAAGCCCGAAAAACAGAGCAGAGAAATAGGATACCAGATGACCAGAAAAACTATGCTACGGGGCAAGGAAAACTAGAAAAGAAAAAAACATTTGAAGAAAAACAACTTCTAGTAGAGACAAAGAGAATAGACGAGTGTTTTTAGAAATAGGTGGAGAAAAGAACAAAGAAAACAACAATTTTAAGAAGTGAGATCAATTGCTGTTATGGAGTGTGTTTTCAACAATAAAGCAGAAAAACGATAACGAGAGTAGCGTGAGGGAACATAACACTTTCAATAAGAGAATAAAGATAAAAAAGGCAAGCATAAAAAACAATGTAAACACCCAAAAGAAGAATATTACCAGCTGCAACCTCATCACAGCTGAAAATTTCTAAATCGCACTTTATTACAACAGGAATTCAAAAGCACAATTTAATATTTTGCAGACACAAACTACACAATTTGTGGGTATGGAGTGCACAGAACATAACAAAAGTGACAAAGTAAGAATATTTAGGTGAAAATATAACGGGATCTGTATTGAGTTTTAGTAAGTCTAAAACTCAATACAGAGTCAGGATCACCGGCCCAGTGAGGTCCTGATGTTGCATCGTTTCTGCTTGTTTGCTGACGTGAAGGAAGTTATCTTTAACAACATCTTAGGACAAGACCGTGTCAGGCTGCAGTCAGCTAGTTCTAAAATGTTTACTTAATATTCTACCAGAAAGACCATAGTTCTCGTGCTTTGAAGCAAATGGCAACTGTAGTTCATGTTGTATCATGCAGTATCATATCTGATACTCCCTAGATCATGCATACATAATCATGCATGTCCTTGCAACAAAGCTAATCATAAATGTATATACAAAATATAGCATTGCAGTGATAACTGTAATAAGAATAATAAGAGTGGATTGTGGCTTATATGTAACCATTGTTATGCATTAAAGAAAAAAGAAGTGCAAGAGAAATAAAGTCTTCAGTAATGACTTAAAAACAAAGAAAGCAGCAGAACAGATGGTGGAATTGTAGGACTCTGAAAGGGCGAACACACAGGAAAAGACCAGCAGCAATGTGGCAACAAGAGTTCATAGAATATCAATGAAATTGGCAACCTTGAAGTGATGACAGGCAAAATGACTGTTAGCAAAGTGGGTATTGAGTGAAACTAATGTCAGCTTTGAGGAGACTACCAATAAGAGTGAAAGACAATATTGATTATGGTGTTTCACTTGCAAAACATTTGGGGAAGGAAACACATAAGCCGGTGTATTGTGTGTATATATATTAGGCAAACAGACCCTTATATAAAGTCCACTAGTGAAATCCTTTAAACTACAAACTGATGGGCGACGACTTTATATGCGGACATATATGTACATGTGATATAAAAGTCTAATAGGAGTTGTCATACCAGTAAAGGAACTGCATATATTCTGTTAGAGTTAAAGTCTTCTGAGAGCTGGAGCATACATGTACCTTAAGCAAGCTTTACTCACAGTTATGATTCCTCCATCGCTGTGCCTCAGGAGGTCCACACAGCAGTCACAGAGTGAAACAGAATGCTCCTTCAAAAAGTCACAGATGGAAAAGAGGATAATCCAATTTTCACTTACACCTCACCTCTGGCTTTTATTCATTCTTTTTGCAATATAGTCTAATCTATCAATTTCACTAGTGTTAAGTGGCTTTAACGGTAAGAAATGTTATTCC
Source organism: Cichlasoma orientale (assembly GCA_034780415.1). Classification (NCBI taxonomy): domain Eukaryota; kingdom Metazoa; phylum Chordata; class Actinopteri; order Cichliformes; family Cichlidae; genus Cichlasoma; species Cichlasoma orientale. The sequence continues at coordinate 19,655 of JAVDPK010001330.1, read as the reverse complement.
TTTTAAGATGTCCAAACAAAATGACAATTAATTTGACCTTGTCTCAGATGCATTAACATCTGTGATCAAATTGTCAAAAGAACATTAAGAGAACATTAGTCTCACCTGGATGACAGGGGAGGTGACAGTTGAAAGGTTAATGATGAAGCCAAGTAAAGCGTAGAGGATCTCTCTGTATTCAGATGCACTGCACGTCCTCTGCATAGAGAGAGAATAAATCCCTACACTACAGACATCTTTTATGTCACATTGTGACAACACTATACAGAATATATTAAATTTTTTTCGGCATATGAAGTCAACACAATAAACAGCAATTTGCACTTTTCTAAAGAAAGAGAGAAGTGTGTAATCATACTAACAATAGCAACCAGAGAGGCCTTCAGACATTCTGGTTCATGAGCGAGCTTGTGACGGATGACGTCATCTCTAGCCAGATAGCCGAGAGTCGATAACAGAGACAGAACGACGTGCTGATTGGACTTGTTGACAGTTCTCTGAAAAATAAAGGAAACACTTCGTCCACATTGGACGCAAACTGCATATAAAATGAATTTTTGGTATTTGCATGTATTACCAGTATTGTTGTAAGTGGCAGAGTGATGGAGTCTGTTAACACATTTCTTAACTGAATGCAGAATCTGCAAGAGAATATTAAAAACATATAAATATATACATATACATATAAATAGAGTATAAATATAGGCAATGGCTGAAGGTCTTCTACTGTCACACAAAAGTAGCACATTGATAATATCCTGTGTACTGTTTTTAAAATGAGAATAAATGCCAAAGGTCAGGTAGTAAGGTGAGAGAGTGATGTCAGGTTAAATCTTAACTTTAAGTTCTTCACTGCCAGACAGAAGACAGCAAATAAAGAACTTCAAGAAAAAAAAAGGCTGTGTCAAACCTCAAAGGAGGGGACCTCTTTCCAAGCTGAACAAGAGCCTAGTGCATCATCCTAGAACTATAGAGTCTCCCCAAATGTAAATACTCCCCAAATGCACAAAATGTCCTAGTCTTAGATACAGGACAATTCAATTTAGTGGTCAAATAGCACTGACCGTCATGTCCCTGAAGACTGTCACTCATCCACATCAAAGGCAGTAAAAGCCAGACGGATTTGCTGTGTTCTCTGTATCTGCACTGCACAGTCATTTTCCCTTTGACTTATGACTAAAGGTTTAGTATGCTCTATGACACGCATGCTGTCTGAAATAGCTTCTTTCTCTTGACTCTCCCAGAAACAGAACGGCCACTGCCTCCAAGTTACATTAAGACTTGGATAACATGTTTACTTGTCTGTGGACCTCTCCTGATATGAGTAGATCTGTGCTATTAATAAAATATGTACACTGCTCAAAAAAGGAAAACACATCAGATCAATGGCAAAAAATTGTGCTGATATCTATACTGACATGGACTTGGCATTGTGTTAGGAATGAAAAAATGCTACATTGTTTGATGGAAATGAAACTTATCAACCTACAGAAGGCTGAATTCAAAGACAACCCGAAAATCAAAGTGAAAAAATTATGTGGCAGACTAGTACATTTTGCCAAAATTTAATTGCATCAACTCAAAAGGGTACTGAGTAGTTTGTATGCATGCATGAAAACATCGGGGCATGTTCCCAATTAGATAACGGGTGGTGTCCTGGGGGGTGTCCTCCCAGATCTGGACCAGGGTATCACTGAGTTCCTGGACAGTTTGAGGTGCAACCTGGTGGCATTGGAAGGACTAAACCATAATGTCCCAGAGGATCAGATCAGGCGACAGTGAGGCCAGTATCAGTTCCTTCATCCTTCAGGAACTGCCTGCATACTCTTGCCACATGAGGCATTGTCGTGCACAAGAACCCAGGACCCACTGCACCACTGTAGGTTCTGACAGCGTGTCCAAGGATTTCATCCCGATGCCTAATGGCAGTCAGGGTGCCGTTGCCTAGCTTGTAGAGGTCTGTGCGTCCCTCCACGGATATGCCTCCCCAGACCATCACTGACCAACCACCAAACCGGTCATGCAGAACAATGTTACAGGCAACATAATCGGGCCCTCAGACCACCCTCATGAACCCCGTTTCTGATGGCTTGGTCAGAGATATTCACACCAGTGACCTGCTGTTGGTCATTTTATAGGGCTCTGGCAGTGCTTATCCTGTTTCTCCTTGAACAAAAGAGTAGATATTGGTCCCGCTGATGGGTCAAGGAACTTTTACAGCCCTGTCAAGCTCTCCTAGAGTAACTGTTTATCTCCTGAAATCTCCTCCATGCTCTTGAAACTGTGCTGGGAAACACAAAAAACCTTCTGGCAATGGCACATAGTGATGAGCCATCCCGGAGGAGTTGGGCTACCTGTGCAACCTCTGTAGGGTCCAGGTATCGCCTCATGCTACCAGTAGTGGCAGTGACCCTAGCCAAATGAAAACTAGTGAAAAAACTTAAAAAAAAATGAAGAGGGAAAAAATGTCAGTAGCCTCCACCTGTGAAGCCATTCCTGTTTTGGGGGTTGTCTCATTGTTGCATCTCTAATGTGCCTATTTTGTAATTTCATTAACACCAATGCAGCTGAAACTGATTAACAACCCCTTCTGCTACTTAACTCGCCAAATAATCCAGACATTTAACAGATTTGATGCGATATTCTAATTAAAATGTGTTCCTTTAATTTTTGAGAAATATATGATAGGAAAATAAGACTGTCCTTTATGTCTTTTTCTGTACTTGAATATGTGTTTTACTTGTTTGTAAGTCCATACTTCATGAGGAGATTACGACAAGTGTATTTTGTTTGCCTAGATATCATTCACACCTGCTTTCTGTTGCAAAGTACTCCAGAATGTTGACCGCTGTGTTCTCCTGCTGCTTCTTTGGCTTTGAGATGCACACCATGAGGTTCCTCACTAACCTTTACAATCAGATGAGAGAAGAAGGGAGATAAAAAAAGCGAGAGGGAGAAGAGACTACTGAATGAAATTAATATTTTGTTCTCATATAATGATGGCATTTACCCTGAGACCAACAACTGTAATAATAATGCCAAAAAATACATCAACTACAAAACTCATTCTTTCTCATTTTCTGAAAATCTGACCAGCCGCAGGTATACAGGCAGCAAACCAAATTATTTGGTCTGCTCAGAGTTAACAGAGCAATGACAGAGCAAAAGTTCTTGAAATATCATTAAAATGATGTGACACCTGCAGTGACAATAACAAACATACTGCCCAAGGCTGGACTAAATTCCCTCCACTGCTGGGAGGAGGTAAAAGAGCATTACTATTTCTGTCTATATAATATATGATTCCCTGACCCTGCAAAGCGATTGACTATGGTGGACAATAACTGCATCTTCACTCCAGCTGAATCATTGCTAGATGAATCTCCCTGGCAATGTAAAATAATATCTTACATGTGCAAATCAAGGCTCTCAATGGCCAAACGTCTGCCACGTGGCGTCTCTGAAAACACTGATAGCAATGCCAGACATTCTCTCTCCACTTCATCATGCTCTGATGAAGCCAAATGAACGATGGCGTGTGTGGCGACTGGACATGTCATCAACAGCTTCTGGTTTTCATCTGAAAGCAACGGAAACACAAAGAACACTAAAGAGACAGCTACACTGGCCACAGTGCTCCTACTGTCTGTTCCCAATGAACAACAACCTAGTTTTAAACACAAGACATGAGCATTGTATTAATAATCCTGTGCTGAGAAGGAAATACTTAGATTACATACACACAGTGTGCACAGTTACATAAACAAATTATCAAAATTTGCACAAAATATCAGTCTTTCCATTATTTGTCACCCCTCTGTAGTTTGTGATTAAAAATGAAATAATTAGACAAAACACAAACAAGATTTGCATAAATACCACAATGCCAATATAGAGGTTAAAGTTATTTTTCTTAATTTTACCCTCTATTTCCTTCTAAACCCATGACAGAGAACTGATGCATGGACAACGACAGGCAATGAAGTGCATCTCAATTACCATTTCCACAGCAAACCATCCTCCATAATTTCAAAACAGACACACACAGCTCACGACTCTCTGGATCATTTGTTTTGTCCAACAGGCAACTGCAGAGAAAAAAATATATATATATAAATATTAAAAATGTAAGCAATAAGAGAATGTCAGTAAACTTAACTTGCTTCCCAAAAACAAAATACCTGACATTTTTATATGAAACATCCTTGTGTTTCCTGTCAAAAGGCACTCAAACCAATATTAAAAAAAAAACTAATTCAGGAATTTTTCAGTTCAGCTATTTATGTAAAAGTGAAGAGCATGAAAGGCACCTGGAATTAAAAAATACTTTATTTTTATTTAGTATAAAATATAACTTTGAAGCACTCTAGACCTTTTTCTTTCTTATCTTTAGCTCACAGAAATGACCAAGAGCAGCCAAACTCAGAGTGCCCCTTCAATTTGTGATTAGGACAGGCAACAATGGCACTGGCTTTCTCTGCTTCACATAGGTGTTAGTTGGTTTATCTGGCTCACACCAGCAGCCTTACTGAGCATTTTCATCAAGCTCAGACTGCAGTTTCTTTGCGTTCTCTACTTCCCGGACACTGTGTTCCAGCTTGAAAAAGTATACTGCCAACAATGGGCTAGATTGAAAGTATGTGACAAGTTAATAATAACCTTACTGATCTGACATGAGGGAGTCATAATTTGTATCTTGTACAAAATAAGCACTCTTTCTGGGACAGAACACAGGACCTTTGCCTATTTCAGCACTGATCTCAATCTCTAGTGTGATCATCTTTTCTTTGGGCTATCACAGAAACAACTGAATAGAGAGAGGGGGCGGTGAATGATCTCTCCAGTTTATGCCATCATTGTCTCTGTATGCCCCTGTCTCTAGGTCCATCTGTCAAAGCTCCACTCAGGAGCCTCTCCCTCTGGTCTCCTTACCTCCTCACCGTGTCATTGCTTCTGATGATACTAAAGCCATTGTTCAGCCTGAAAAGGGTCTGCCCGGTAACTGTTAGAAGAGAACAGCACAGAGTGTAAGAAGACAGAAAGCAGTATATCATCATCTGGTAGCCTAGAGATCTTACAGAAGCACCTTTTTCATTTAGTGTAACTTGCTCTATTCACTGATTTACGGTCAAGGACAGGAGTGAAAAATAAATATGTTAAGAGACTAAGGCACAGTGAGGAATAGTTTATTATCCACTAATACTAAAGAAGATAGTAGAGCAGAGCAGTGAAGGAGTATTTTAGGGGAGAAAGCTTGTAATGTCAGCCCTGCTGAGATCCTTTCAGTCGTAAGTTATGTAAGTTTTGCCCTTTTCTTTTGAATGGCACTGTAAGACAGGCATTATATCATTTGACATAACACTTCTATTCTTCTAAATGAAGAAAAAAGGGAAACTGGGTAAGTTTGCCATTCTGCAGACAATAGCCAATTCAACAGAATATCCTACATTACAAATAGTCATATAAGTTAAAAAAAAAAAAAAAAAAAGCAGTTGTTTCATTTTGAGGTATCTTTCCTTTCTTATGGTTTCCTGAGTGGTGAGCCTTAAACTTTATCAGTTTCATCAGCCTTGGCCCTGTGGTCAAAGTACCTGAAAATTTACAATGCACGTAGCAGAACACTCGGCGTACTTCGTTGCAACTTCTTTTGTAGTTGAAAGTTGAAAGTATAGAGTAGACAAAAAAAAGAAACTTCTGAGTGAGCCACTGACCTTGGTGAGCTATAGTGTTATGGTGCTACTATTGAATAAAAACCTGCAACTGCTGCCTTGTGGCAATCACTAAAAAGAGTTACATTAGCAGTGTGGAGTTTCAAAGTCACCTGGCAGGTCAAAAACATTCACAAAAATATCAGCAGCCTGGTGGAGTTCAATTGCTCCCTGTCTACAGTGGCCCCTTTTCAGAGTGCAAAGGACTTGGTAAACATATCAGCTATTTTTCAGCCTGATTGTATCATTGTCAAATGGAAGCATTCGGGGTAATAGTGCTTGCCACCCAATTCCCCACTTCATCCAGTAAGAAATCAGGGCCATAAGAGCATGTTCCAGCCCACTCTGTTTGATTCAACTTATCTGAAACCTTGAGAAACAAGCTCTGTGCTACAACCAAGCAAAAGAAATTAGATATTTTTCTTTTCAACAGCTCAGTCTTGCACTAAAATGTGTATAAACATGACATTTTGAGGCCCATGTCCATCGAGAGTGCCGAGGGCTAGGCTGTCATACATCCGGAAAGTCAATGGACAAGTACCAATAGTCAGTAATGAAGTAATGCTACTGAGCTTACCAAATGGACAACTTCTATCACTGATGCTTCATTAACTGTTGCACTAAAGCATGCTTCACCAGGCACAGTCAAAAAAAACAACAACAAAAAAACGGATGCTCTGGACACTAAAAAACATTACGAGAGGCAATTCCAGGATTTTTTTAAGTGAGGAAATGCAAGAAGGGACAAAGAACTAGTGAGAGGTAAATCAAATAACTTTGAACTTTGGACGGCTGTGCTTTTGGATTGGGAGGGTGTTGTTCACAAGGTAGTGTCCACAGATGCCTCCCTAAGCGAGTGGAGGGCTCTGTGTGATGGTGCACAGGGGTGCCATCACATAGAGCTGCGTGAGAGTGGTCTGGACTGCAGTGCATCAATCACTTAGAGCTGCTAACAGCATTTTTGTCCAGTTCTGATGGGCCAGCATGTCTTAGTCAGGACAGAAAATTCAACAGGGGTCTCTTACATAAACAGGCAGGGAGGGACACACACTCTTCCCCTGTTAAAGCTGTCTCACTCGCTGGTGTTGTGGTGCAGTGTTCATTTTCTGTCTTTAAGAGCCACCCATGTTCTGGGCCGTCTGAACCCGGGGCTGTACCTTCTCTCCGGGGGGGTGGAGATTACACCCTTTGGTAGTGGCCCAGATATGGGACATATTTGGTGAGGTGGACCTGTTTGCCTCAAGGGCAAACGCTCACTGCCTCCTGTTCTCCATAACTGATCACAATGCACCCCTAGGAATGACACGCTTGCGCACCCATGGCTAGACATACTTCTGTATGCTTTTCCCCCAGTGGAAACGATACCACCAATTCTACAGAGAGTGCATCAACAGCGCCTCTCTCTGATTCTAGTGGCCCCTTGGTGGCCAGTAAAGTCTGTTGGCAGCAAGGCCCTGGCACCTTCCTCTCCACAGTGACGTCCTCTCTCAGGTGGGAGGAGAGATGATTCATCTATGCCCAGAACTGTAGCGGCTGCATGCCTACCTGGTGAGAGGTCAAATTTGATAGCTAAGGGTCTGCCCCCAGGCTTGGTGGAGACAATCCAGAGTGCTAGAGCTTTATCCACTAGAGGCTTGTATGCATACAAATAGCGAGCCTTGAAGCAGGACCAGCACATTCTCCCATTCCAGTGTTCTACTGTGGATGTTTTTACATTCCTGCAGGAGCTGTTGGATAAAGGTCTTTCCTTTTCTACAATTAAGGCTACTGCGGAGCAAATGGGTGACCATCATGCTTTATCTGTGCATCCTTCTTACACACAATTCCCTTCTGATGACCTCAGAGTTGTACTATGCCCAAATGCCCCATACCTACCTAGGGTTATTCCTGCAGCTTATAGAATTTGAGCTTCAGAGTTTCTGCCCCCCTCCTTTCGCATCTGAGGAGGAGAGAAGGCTGCATTCTCTGTGTCCAGTGTGTCTGCTATGGGCCTACATTGACTGTACTCAGAATGTGTGTTTATGTGATCAGTTGTTTGTCTGCTTTGCTACTCCAGCTAGGGATAGAGCTCTGTCAATATTAAAGGTTCTCCCACTGAATTATGAAGGCTATCTCCTTGGCATATGGCACTAAAGGTCTCGCTTTGCCTCAGGGTGTGACAGCGCATTTCACCAGGGGAATGGCATCCTCATGGGCCCTTTTTAAAGGGGTTCCTGTGAGTGATATTTGTGCTACAGCTAGTTGGTCATCAATGCACACTATGGGGTATATATGTGCGGGTGGGGCCGCAGGTCATCTGCCTTAAAAACATGAATAGGGGTGTCTTCAGCCAGGACACGTGGGGGCGTGATATCGCATACAATATGTGTTGTACCTCATTCCTCTCTTTCAGGGAACAGACGTTATAGACATAAATGTTTGTTTTCACAGGACTGCATTGAATCCTGTGAAAAACTAAGCACACCCAATGATTCAGTAGCTTATATGTTGCATCAGTTCATTGAAGCTTGTTTTCTTAATGCCCCGCCACAGCATTTCAATCTGGTTGAGATCTAGACTTTGACTGGGTCATTGCAACACCTTAATTCTTTTCTTTGTCAGCCATTCTGTTGTAGATCAGCTACTGTGCTTAGGATCATTGTCCTGTTGCATGACCCAAATTCAGCCAAGCTTAGCTGTTAGACAGATGGCCTCACATTTGATTCTAGAATACTTTGGTATGCAGAGGAGTTCATGGTCGACTCAGTGACTGCAAGGTGCCCAGGTCCTGTGGCTGCAAACTAAGCCCAAATCATCACTCCTCCACCACTGGGTTTCACAGCCAGTATGAGGGTCTGCACTGATATACTGTTTGGTTTTCACCAAATGTGGTGCTGTGCATTATGGCCAGACATCTCCACTCTTATCTCATCTGCCCAAAGGACATCCCACCCAAGTCTTGTGGTGTGTTCAAATCCAACTTTTTGAAACTAAGCTGTGCTGCAATCTCTTTAGGTCTTTTTAGAGAGAAGAGGCTTTCTCCTGGTAACCCTTCCAAACAAACCATATTTGTTCAATTTTTTTTCTCATAGTACTTTCATGAACTTTAATATTTAACATGCTAACTGAGGTCTGTAGAGTCTGAGATATAGCTCTAGGGTTATCTACAATTCACAGGACTGCACAGAACCCTGTGAAAACCTTTTTTTCATGACTATATGTAGAGGTGTCTGTCATTACAATGATTAATGGAAGCCTGTTTTTCTTTTCTCTTCCATTTTAACTGACCCAGCATGCTGACCAATTAAATAAACGCACATAACACAAACACAGCACTCAAGTTACATTTAGTTTTTCAAACAAAGGAAACCTCTGGCGTCTGTGCCGTCAAGATATGTAAAAGTAAAGAATGTTATGAGACCTGCTGAAAAAAAATTCAATATTTAAACATACTGTAACGTTGTTATACTGTTTTTTTTTGTTGTTGTTTTTTGGGGGGGGGGTTGTCTATGTTGAACAAAATTACATCATGGCAGTCGTTTTACAAACACTAACACTATGAAAAAGGAATATACAGTACTTGAAAATCAAGTTACGCAGGGAGTTGATGTTAAACGTACTGATCAAAAAAATTAAAGGAACACTGAAACACATCAGATCTCAATAGGAAAAAATCATGCTGGATATCTATATTGATGTGGACTAGGTAATGTGTTAGGAGCAAAAGGATGCCACATCAAACTACAGAGGGCTGAATTCAAAGACATCCTGAAAATCAAAGTGAAAAAAATTATGTGGCAGCCTAGTCCATTTTGCCAAAATTTCACTGGAGCGACTCAAAATGGTAATCAGTAGTTTGCATGGCCCCCACATGCTTGCAAAGGATGTCCTGGCGGATCTCCTCCGAGATCTCGACCAAGGCATCACTAAGCTCCTGGACAGTCTGAGGTGCAACCTGGCACCGTCTGATGGACCAAAACATAATTTCCCAGATGGGTTCTGTTGGATTTAAGTCAGGTGAGCATGGTAGCCAGCTAATGGTATCAATTCCTTCATCCTCCAGGAACTGCCTGCATACTCTTGCCACATGAGGAACCCAGGAAGCACTGCACCAACGTAGGGTCTGACAGTGAGTCCAAGGATTTTCATACCAATACCTAATGGCATTCAGGGTGCTGTTGCCCAATTTTTTTTTTGAGCAGTATATTATATTATAAAAAATTACTATTTTAATTAATTTTCTTTAATTAGCCAATATCTTGAATCATAGACAAAATGTCTGGTATTAGTAAGAAACCACTAAAAAAAAAAACATTTACACGCTTGCTCACTGTCACTGGTGACAAAGGCTAATAGTTCAGGAGTTCATGGATGGTAGGTATTTACCCAAACCACTGTGAAACATATCAAGGATGAAGTAATCTTGCTATACTGAAAACTTAAAAATGCAGTTTTGTATCTATAATTAGCACAAGCTTTTAGAGCATATTGTTGTAATCTCTTTTAATACTTCAAGTCTTCTTAACCAATCTAGCCTGAAATCTGCTCTTCTGCTATTATTTTTGTCATAAAACCAACAAATAGCTGCACCAGAGAAGCAGTGTGCCAAGGAACAGTGATTAAAGGAGAAACACAATTGTTTGAACACTCACAGTCAGTAAGTACTTGTGACAGAATTTCCAATCCTCCACAGTAGTAGAGAGCAATCTGACTGGGTTTTGACAGCTTCTCCAACAGCTCCACCACTATTGTGGCCTTCCTCTCTCCCTTGTCAAACTCTTCCCTTGCCTTTATCTCCTGAGTCTCTTTCTCCTTTTCCAAATCAACTTGGGTCAGGTATTCTGCAAAGGAGAACAAAAGAGAAAGAAGAAGGAAGAAGAGAAGGCAACTTATTCCATGGCAGTAAGTGCAGCTGTACTATCTGAGATGAGTCTCCTGTGGTGCATCTGTCAGCCTGACATGACCCCCCCCCCCCCCCACACACACACACACACACACCACACCACCACCACCATTTGCTATTAATATGCACTCAAATAGAAAGAGGTCAGTTGCCAATGTATAAGAAATGTATTAGTACATCACATATGACCTAATAGCCTAAATAAGAAAATAGCAAAGTCAGTATAAAACAGTGAAAATGATCCATGACGTTCATTAAAGCAACAAAGTGAAGGAAGGTTAGGTTCTGTCTGGGAATTAAACAAAATAGAGCACAGTGCTAGTTCAGATAAACCAGGTCAGTCAAGCCAGCAGATCACGACCTCCCAGGCCACACCAGCTTATATCTCAGCCTATACCAGGGGTGTCAAATTCATTTTACATTGCGGGCCACATACAGCACTCTTTTTTCTGAAGTGGGCCGGACCAATTCAATTCAGTTTTATTTGTATAGCGCCTCAAAGCACAACCAGTGAAACTCCCCTTTCTGTCAGTGAAAAGACGTTTAACTACACATTTAAGCCCTGAAATATCTTAATACAAGAAAAGGAAGTGCAATTTCAACCAATTCAATTTTTTTGTTAAAAAAGAAAAGAAAAAAAACCCCAGAAATTTCTATAGTGCCAGTGAAAAAACGGGAACTTTTCTGTCATTTAATTATTTTTCTATTATTTAATTACTTTGGTGTAGTATGAATGTAGCAAAAGCTGTAAAACTGCAGAAAATACAGTTAAAAGTCCAAAATGAGGGCTCTCCTTCCCCTTTTCCAAAGCTATGCAGTGGGGCCGGCTTGGGGTCTTCACAGGGCCTGTTCTGGCACTTGTTCGACACCCCTGGCCAATACCCTTCTATGCGTCCTATTGGTAAATCTGGCACAGGGCCCACTATTTAAGCTGCTCTGGTTAGCCTAAAGTCAATGTGCATCTTCACATCACGCTGCAACCCACCTTCACCCAAGCTCCTCCTTTTCACACTATCTCTGATTTGACCAGTGTTTTATCTTTTGTCATTGACGAGGATAAGACACGAGGATGTCTCGTTGCTGCTCTTCCTGCCTCTTGCCTCTACCACTTGCATGTATATTATTGAACTAGATTCCTTGATTTTTACCTTTAAAGACAATGGAAATACTAAGATAGTGGATGCATTAGTGATGTAAGTTATCCTAATTTATTTAATTCATTCAGGAACTTGATAGTACTGTGATGTGATTTGATTTGATTTGATCTTTAATTGTAATTATTTGTCCTTATTTTGAATTATAAGAAAAAAATTATTCATTCATCCATCAAATCATCAATTGTCACAAATAAACTTTGGAGTGGCTTTTTGTGTTTATATGTGCACACTAATACATTAGTGGAAATTAAACTAACAATCTTCCTCTAGGGCAGCACAGTGGTGCAGTTTTAAGTACTGTCACCTCACAGCAAGAAGGTCCTGGGTTCAAATCCACCAGCCAGCTGGGACCTTTCTGTGTGGAGTTTGCATGTTCTCCCCCTGCCTGTGTGGGTTCTCTCCAGGTACTCTGACTTCCTCCCACAGACCAAAGACATACGTGTTAGCTTAACTGGTGATTCTAAATTGGCCATAGATGTAAATGTGAGCATGAATGCTTTTCTGTCTCTGTGTGCTAGCCCTGTGATAGACTGGGACTCCCAGCTGCCATAGAGCTCAACCCGGATTTGAATAAGCGGAATAAAATAGATGGATGAAATCTTCCTCTATCTCTCGTGCTTTTGATTGAAATTACTTTTTGGCTGAGCAACAGCAATGTGACTGCTTTAGATTGTAATGAAAATATTACAATTTTCTGGCCTGGTCAATTAAGAACCTCTTCTATAGTTTGATGAGCTTCTGTCTTTCTTAATGCGTGACAAGATCAAAACTAACAATATATGACTAATTTCATGGAATAATAAAATGTTTTAATAAAGTTTTCATAAAACTAAAGAACTTAAAGGAACAGTCAGATGATTTTTGAGGTTATTTAACAGAAAAAAGAATGTTGTACTCATAAATATATACTAATTAGTGTGTAATTACATTCACCAACAAATTGATGCATTATCATAAACTTAATCCATTAAAAATACATAGGAGCAGGCGCCAGTTTGTGGAAGCTGCCATATCCCCCCACCGCATTGCTGATATTATTCAAATATGTTTTAAAAATGTGTGTACCAAAAGATTTTTTATACAGTGGGCACTGTAGCTAGGATTATGCAGTAGAATTGGGATGGGTAGGAAAACAGAATCAGCTGACTGCAATCTACTGACATCACTCTATCTTGAATGCCCACTTTTCGAGACCCAGGCCATGGGAAATTTTACTTTACCTTTCACCAGCTTTTCTTTCCCAGGTTGAATTTCCTGCACCTTTTCAAAGCAGCTTCTTGCCTAAAAAAAGAAAAATCCATCATCATTTGTTATAGCATACTAAAAAATATATGAATCTGGCAACTCCAAAAGAGTTTAATATAATTTGTTAAATAAATCTCATTCCACTAACTATCTGTGTTAGATATAATCCTATTTCACAATAAATAGATTTAAATAATCATTAAATCAGATTAACAGAAGATTACTGTGAGACCACATTATCTTAATCAGAAAAATGCTTATAACTTCTTGAGAATTATTCTATTTCTATTTCAGGCAATGAGAGGTAATTTTACTCACCTCCTTATATTTCTTCAATCCCAGATACGCTTTGCCCATGTGTAGATAAGCCTTTATGCACCTCTCATTACACTGGCAGAAAGGAAATAATCATGGGATTACTTAATAAAGCTCTTCATCTACATAATGGTCGTTTAATGGCTGTAGCACACTCGCACAGTAAGAACTGAATATTCAACCTGAACTTCAGGCACACTACACTACAGAAAATTGCATGAACAGTTTTACAGAGCATGTTTCCCATCCAAAACTAGGATTTGCCTTTTAATATTCTGGAGTAGCGTGAAGAAAACATTCTGAGGATATTATCAAACTAAATAAACTCATATGCACTTTTCTCCAGTTTTCCAAACATCAAGGTTTCTTTACAGAATATTTCTAAACTGCTGGTGAGCTCACTTTGCTTCAGTATGACAAACAAGGCAACAACTGGCTGGTCTCAGTTACCAGCCAGACCTTACCTTCAGGGCCCATTCACAGTCACTGATGGCCTCTTTGTACTTTCCCAATTTAATATAGGCCTAGACAGATGTAAACATTAGAAAGGTGTTAAAAAAAAAAGATGGGAATATGATTGTTTCTCAGAGCACACTTTGAAAGGGAACATATTGATTTTACAATTAACTGCAGATGGTCATGAACATTATAAAATTCAAACCTGGCTTCACAGATGCTTAAAGCTCTCTACGTCCGCATAAAAACACAAAAGCATCTCTACTTCGGTTTCCTCTCAGAAATAACACAATTTGTTTTCATTGTAAAGCGCAGGTTGAAAATATTTACTTGAGCTCGGTTCGTATACAGTGGCTGCATGTCCCTGATTTCAGCCAGGCCGTCACTGTAATACTTCACAGCAGTTTCATAGTCTTCTTGAGCATAAGCTTCATTCCCCTTGTCCTTGAATGCTGCAGGGATACAAGCAGTACATTTATAAAGGACACACTGTTAGCTCAACACAGCAATGGCTACGCAAAAATGTTCACCTACAGCAGGTGAACCCTCTTAAAGGCTAAGTTATCACAGGTGATAACCCTAACCCTATATCTTTGGAGAAAGGCAAACTGCCTTTTTGGAAAAAATATGAATAGAGTTCAGCATCAGTTTGGAATGATCATTTTCTGGGTTCCCTGATTGCAAAGACTTGCAAGAATAATAAAAATATTTTGACTGCCTAGGGTTAGAGTTAGGGTCAGGGTTGGGGTTACTGATGATGATTTAGGCCTTAAATGGTTAAGTAACCAAGTCTCACAAACCAGTAGCCTTTTTCACTTTTGCAGCTTTCCGAACTCTCCTTTCTTCTGCATCCGTCTCCATTATCTTCATGAAATTCTCTGATCAAAAAAGAAATTTAAAAAAAAATCTTAAGCATGGGTACAAGAACAGAGGAGGAAACAGCCAATATGTCATTTTTAACGAGCACAGTGTGAAGAGTTTGCACACATTTCAATAAACAAAATCAACCCAACACGGTCTGAGAAGCTCAGTTATTTTTAAACTACAGTCATTTCAGCAAGTCATTGGAAACTACGCAGATCAGCACAGTGTACACAATGTGTGTTTATAATGCAAAGAGGGTTCATGCAAAGCTAGATATAACTGTATAAATAAGAGCTGGAGAAATTTAAAATCTGTTTTGCTTTCTCAGCCTTAAGCACAGAATTATTTTTCTTACTCATCATGAATTCGGTGTGTGGTGTGTTAATTTCAATATTAGACGATTCACACACAGAGGTGTGAGTTTTTTTACACATTTGCAGCTTAACTGTTAATGAGTTTTACCCCAGGGAGACTTGAAAAGAAGTTCTGGTTGAAAAGCTGTTTTAAATGGAATATCACATCCAGAGCGCTGGGTTCAGTGGGATGTCATCACAGTGCCTCTCAGTATATAAAAATACTGTACACTAGCCTAGAGATTACGTCCATTTGCATGACATTAAGCAATGAAAGTGTTGATATGATGTAATGCCTTGATGAGCTAAGTTAACAAGGCTCCTTGACTAAGGAGTATCCAGACAAATAGAAAGGTTCATGGCAGGAACACATCATTTCAGTTGTATTAATTTATCTTTGAAAAATGGATATCAAGATTTTATTTTCTTTGGTTGAAATATTTCATTATTGTGCACAGTGTCAGTCTGCTTTCAATCACTGCAACTGGCATCCACCAAGACATTGATTTTCATTGTGGCTCACCTGGAGTTTCACTCTGTGGAGTCTGTAAAATAGGAAAAAGTATTTAAAAAAACAAAACAAAACAATGTTAGTAAAGAAAACAAATCCTACTCACTGCTTCATGTACATCACATTCTCCTTCTTAAAGAACAAGAAAGGACAAGGTAGACAACACAAGAAGAAGTTGCCAGTAGTGCATTAGTGCCAGAGGGACAGAGAGTGGAAGAGAGATACAGAGAATAGACACAAAGAGACAGACTAAGACACGTGCTGTTGACTGTGTGCATGTCTTTACTGTGGAAGGGCGGCGTGGCGGTGGGTTTGTGTTGATTGTAGTCTTGTTGATTTTGGTTCTGCAGGGTTCTGCCAATGAAGCAATGTAGCAATCAGCTTTTTCCATTGCGTTTTGCTGGACTTCTGCATCAGAAGACCTCAGGTCCCCCACCAGCTGACCTGAAAAGAAAAATAAATAAATACAGTTATTTTCCGGCAGCATTTACTTTGGCATTTGAAATCTGCCAAAATACAAATAGCTTTACAGCCTACGGTAACAAAGGTCTCAGTAGCACAGAAGACTACACTGCATGTGCGTTTAGAGCTGAAATTGTCATGTTTGAGCGGGGTGGCGAGCAGAGTGGACCCAAAAACAGAACTCCAGAACAGAACTAAATGAAAGTGGTGATTAATTGCATAAAGTAATCCAAAAAATATACAAACTGAGGATGAACAAAAGGGTAGCAAGCAGGAACAGAACCACGCGAGGGTGTGGTTCTGTTCATTTAGTTCTGTTCTGGAGTTCTGTTTTTGGGTCCACTCTGCTAGCCACAACACGAAAACATGACAGAAATGGGGACGAACTTAAAAGT